>JAQZBX010071314.1:0-15255 GCA_029593785.1 Cabassous unicinctus | reverse complement strand
ATCTGTAGAGTTCTGATCACAGCTTGCACACATTCAATCTCTCCCTCTGTCACATGGCAGTCTCTTTCTCTATCTCTGCCTCAGTCTTCTGTAACTCTTTACAAATTTCTTGCCTTAAAAGGATTCTATACATATAGGATTAGGGACCTAATGAGGTGTTCACTAATCCAATTTGGATTAAACTTAATGAAAAATATCTTTAAAGATCTTATTTAAAATGACTTCACATTCACAGGACAAGGGATTAAGACATGAACAAATCTTCTTGGGGACACAATTCAATTCATAACAGTCTGCTCTTTCTACTGCCAAAAGCCATATCCTTCCCACTTGCAAAATCCTTTCATGCCATCCTATCATAACAACAGTCTTATGACATGTCAGTAACAAGTCAACTTAAAATATATATCAATTATGGGTATTTTCCATTACAGGGAAGACTTTTCTTTGTTCTTGTAAGTGTGAAAACTAGAAAAGAAGTCAGCTGCTTCCAAAATACAGTGGTGAGAAAAGCATAGGTTAGAAATCCCCATTACAGAAGAAACAAATTGGGAAGTTAATTAAAAAAAGGGTCACAGTTTCCAAGCAGTTTGAAACTCAATGAGACACATTCCACTAGACTTCAAGGATTGAGATTCATCTATGGTGGGAGCTTTTCTCTCCCATTCAGCTGGAGCAGCACTGCTAGACTCTCCAAGGATCTGTGAGGTGTCCACTTTCTTTCTGAGACCTCACAAATTGTTCCCATCCTCTACAAATGCCAAGGTTGTGGTGATAACTTGTATAATCACCAGGGTGAAGCCCGACTTTGTCTAAACAACAGAATGATCTTGCTCTTTCTGAAAGCCAGGGCAGCAGGCCTTCTCTCATGGCCCTAGGAGAGCTCTTCGGAGCAGACCTTTGCATTCATTGATCTGTCCTTGTAGTCTTTCTTCATTCTGTCTTGTCTGTGTTATATCCTCATAATCAGTACATTCTGGAAATGTTTCCACTGACATAAAATTTTCAAAAACTTTTGTTTTCCATGCAATTTATGAGAGTCCAAACCATCAGGTAGAGTGTCCTCCACAGACCTTACCTGCATAATCAAATCTGAATTCTTGACTTCCTTTGAGAAGGTTAATTTGGTGCATTTTTCATACACATAATCTCTTAACAAATGTTGGGTTCAGCCACACTGTCATCCTCATTTCCTTGGAAACCTATCTGGAAAGGATGAGTAGATTCCAAATTAATAAGTGGTGGTTCCTTTTACAAAATATCTCAGTCCTCAATTTATGTTTTCTTCTTGTATTTTACTATAATCCATGAGGAGAACCCAGGCCACAACTTCCATGCTTTGCTTGGGAATTTCCTTAAGTTAAACATCCAAATTCAGTAAAAAGTTCTGCCTTCCATCTGATAACAGAACAAATTCTGCAAATTCCCTTGCCACTCTATAACAAGGATTACCTTTCTTCCATTTTCCAACAACACTTTAATAATTTCATTCTAAGACCTGAACTGAATCACCTTTAATATTCTTATTTTTACCAACAGTGTCTATAAGGCAATCATCTTTTATATTAAGCACCCCCAAATAGTTATGAGCTCTACACATTACCCATTTATATAGCCATTTCCACATATTTAGCTATTTGTTACAGATCACCCACTTTCAACTACCAAAAATTGTCTTCGCTTGCCAGAACTGCTATACCAAATACCTCTGAATGGTTATCTTGCAAAACTGGAAGTTATTGTCTTAGAATTTTGTAGACTGGAAATCCAAAATCAACACAAAGACAGGAATATGCTCTCTGGGCAAATATGGAGTTAGCTTGCTGGTAATATGTAATATATGTCACCTTCTGTCTCTGTTGCCTGGTTCCAAATGCCTTCATAAATAAATACTACATCCATGTTTGATTAAACCTGACTGTGATTCACCTTGGCCTCACCTTAACTAATAACCTCTCCAAGGAGCCTATCTACACATAGATTTACATTCACCAGACCAGGGGTTAAGACTTCAACATGTTTTACTTCATAAGACAAATTATTAATTTGAGCATCATCCTTTTTTTTTGAAGATTTATTTTATTTATTTATTTCTCCCCACCCCTTCATTGTTTGCATTTGCTGTATCTGTTTGTTGTGTGCTAGTCTTCTTTTTAGGTGGCACCTGGAACTAAACCTGGGGCCTATGATGTGGGACAGAGGTGCCTAATAGCTTGAGCCACATCCAGTCCCTGCTTTGTTGTAACTCTCATTATGTTTCCCTCATGTCTCTTGTTGCATCATCTTGTTTCATCAACTCACCACAACTGCCCATCATGTCAGCTTGCTGTCTTGCTTGTCTTCTTTAGGAGGCACCAGGAACTGAACCTGGGTCCTCCCACATGGTAGGTGGGTGCTCAATCACTTGAACCACATATGCTTCCCCTGGGCATTATTCTTAAACAACTAGAAGTAGAGAGACATCATAGAAACTGCACTCAACAACAGAATATGCATTCTTCATATTTTTGCAAGGAATGTTCTTTTGTATAAACACATGATATGCGAGAATGCATCTAAATAAACTTAAAGGAATATAAATATATACAGTATATACCCAATACATAATGGAATGAATTAAAAATGAATCATAGAAGAAAATTTTAAAAATTCACAAATATGTAGAATTCAAATTGGAATTCTTGATTAATTAATTGATCAAAGAAACAATCAAAAAGAAAATAATAAAATACATTGAAATGAATTAAAATGAAAATAAAACAACAAAAAAATTGGATGCCGATAAAGTAGAACCTAGAGAGAAATTTTTGTATGTAAATGCCTACATTAAAAATAAAGTTCTCAAAAATAATAATCTAGCCCTCATTCTTTAGACATTGGAAAAATAAGAGTAAGATAAATCTAAAATTAACAGAAAGGAGGATAAATTAAAAATTAGTGTAGAAAATAATGAAATAGAGAATAGAAACAGTTCAAATAAATCAATGAAACCAAAACAGATTTTGTGAAATGATCAAGATTATCAAATTAACAAACATTTCTTTATATTGACCAAGGGAAACAAGAGACAGAAAGAAGAAAGAAATTGCTAGAAAATGGCAGGGGAGAAGAGGCATAACTACTGATTTTACAGAATTTCAGAAACATGAATATAAAGGAATACTATGAATAAGACAATTGTAATGAATTATAAAACCTTGATGAAGTGAATAAATTCTTAGAAAGTTACAAACTACCAAAATTGACTCAGATATAGACAATCTGAATAGGCCTTTATGGATAAAGCGATTCAATTTAATAATAATAATAATAATAAATACATATCTATAAAATACCCAGGTTGGTAATTATAACTACAAATGTTAAATATTTTTATAACTTCAACAATGCCACATGGTCATAAATGTTGTATCTTGAAATCTGGTAAAGAAAGTGCTCTAGCTTTGTTGTTGTTCTTATTTTCTAGTTCACCTTGGCCCTAAGCTATGTCAGTTATGAATAATGAAGGACTTATTTTCCTTATACTCATTCAAGTACTTACTTCCTTTCACCACATTGAAAATATCAAATAGAATTCTTGGCTGCAGTCACACTTGTCTCAATCATGATATCTAAGGGAGGTTTTCACAATTAACCAATGTACAATTCATCAATGGTAGATAGATTTTATTAGATTATGTCTTTTTATTGGTGAATTTTTAAAGAATTATCACTTGAATATTACATGAAAAAAATTGCTTCTGATATATCTCATAAATAAATATATTTGTTTTACTAAATTCTTTAATATTTCTGCATCTACTACCAGGAGACACATAGGTCTGCAATTTCTTATGCTTGAAACAATTTTGCCAGTTTTTTCTTAATCCAATTATTTTCTGTAAATGAGTTATCCCTTCATTGTGGCTCCAACAAAGGGCTCAGTGAAAATCCCACCAATTGTGATCATCAATCCATGTGACTTGTTCCAATAGTGTCAGGGGCTCTCATTATCCTTGATACAATTTCTCGATAAAGTAAGGAAGAGAAGGGACATAGTATTAAGGGTGGGTCAAAAGTTTAATACCAGGAATTACCCAGAAACTTTTTCCAGTCACAGAGAACATTCTTCACCCATTTCCCACTATACACAGTTAGCAGCATGGAGAGGCACCTTGGGATGACCTGATCTGGACTGTTGTTGAAAAAGGAGACAATCTGAGATTAGGACTTTGGAAACCATGTTCTGTAGCCCCTGAGTATGAACAAGACTTGCATTTCCCTTCTTTTCCACCAAACAATTTTTATTTTGGGGGAGAATAGGGAATTTACAGCTGTATCTAATTCTTCGACAAGAATAGGATGTCCATGTCCTCTGAGCTAGTTTCCTTTCGGGTCCTTAGAAGTTTTAATTGGTGATGAGTCCACAGCATAAATGTACCCAGACAACGCTAATTTTGAGAAAAAGGAAAGGGTGACAGAAATCCTGTGCTTTTGAAAATCAGCTCATCTCCTGTCCCTACAACTGTTGAAAAATAGCCCATCTGTGCCTCTGTCCTTCCTCAGGGTCCACCATGGGGACTGTACTGATCTAGGCTTCCCTGTTCATCACTGTCAAATATCAACTCCCTCCTGTATCAGGTTCAGCTGTGACTACTTTACCTGGGACTGTTCTCATTTTCTCTGTGTCTGCAGGTGTCCTGTGTGAAGTTCAGATGGTGGGGTCAGGGGGAGATGTGAGAAAGCCTGGAGGTTCTCTGAGCCTCTCCTGTAAAGCCTCTGGATTCACCTTCACTGATTACCCAATAACTGGGTTCACCATGCTCCAGGGCAGGGTCTTGAGTGGGTGACAGAAGTGAGTCAACCAAGTGGAAATTCTCAGTGGTACTCTCCACCAGTTCAAGGGAGATTCACAATCTCCAGGGACAACCCTACAAGCACAGTCTCACTTAAAATGGCCAACCTAAAGAAGAAGACATGGCTATGTATTGCTGTGTGAGAAAAAGTGAGGACAAGTCAGGGTGAGCCCAGACACAAACTTCCCCTGCAGGGCACATGAGGATGCTGGGCTGCAGAGGGCATTAATGACCACCAGGTGGTTCACAGTGCCCTTCTCAGGGGCAGGTGCAAAGGGGGCTGAGCTGCCTCTTAGACCCTGGGGTTTCCTATTCCTGCCCAGCAAACTCTCCCCGAGGATCCTTTGTGGTTTCTTCCTATTTGACTCCCTGATTTCTCTCATCTTATAATGCTCAATGTTGAATGCAACCTCAATTCAATTTTCAGCTCTTCATTTTCTTAGATTGGTACTATTGATATTTTTCAGTAGGTTGTTGTTGATCAGGGAGTTAAGTAATTTCATTCCAAACTCATGCTGTGGAAATTTTTTTTTTCTGCACTTTCTCCATCATGCCTAGTAAAGTGATTATCTCAACAGACTAGAAAGTGTACATTAGGGTGGTATGCTTCATTCTTTTCTTTTTATCTGTCTTTTCATGGATTTGAAATAAAATTATAATGGCATATATCCTCCATTCATGTTTCACTCCTGGTGTTCCAATTCTCAGACTGTCTCTCTACCATTCATTTTTTTGTCATAGCCAGAGCAGGAGGTATCATGCATGAACCTTTAAATTTCCTCATTCTCCATGCAATGAAACATGCACCTTTACATTATCTCCTCTGTGTCTCAGGAATCAGTGTCTTCTCTACATTCTCACTTACCCAGCTCAATTTGGGTGACTATTTCCACCCCATAGAATACATTCACCCACCTGCAAACTATCTGCCTTCCACCCTTTTATTGGAGCCTTTCAGAAATGACTCCCCCATCCCTTTCTCCTACTTCTGGGCCACAGCAGAAAGCCTCCTGCTGCTCAACATGCTGCTGCATACACACCAAGGAGGATCCCTAGTGCTCTGAAAATAGAGACCAAACTCCAATATTGCAAACTCTCAGAACACCATTGGCACATTGCCACATCCTGGGAGTACTAGACTAATTCCAGGTCATTATTTTTGGAATGTTAAACAGAATTATGTAAAGTGGAGAAGTGAGTAATATCTACAGTATGTATTTTAAAAAGCATGCATCACAGTTGATTCTAGAATATAAATTTTGTAGCATTGGATAACTGCTCTTTTCATTTTTATGAAGAATCAAAATATTAATTCAACCAATATAGTAATGAAAATTATAAAAGTGAAGGTGATTTGTCTCATTAGTTATTACATTTAGTAATAAAGCCATAGGTAAACTGAGTGCTATTAGCATAAATGGGAAAATAAAACAATATAAAACTTACAAAGAAATAACACTTTACACTCACACTGTGTATGACAAGATTAACAATCATATTCTGTTGAAATGACATATTTTAAAATATATTTGTTATTTGAGGATGGAATGGAGAGGCATAAACATAGAAGGGCATAATTTTGGAGCACTACCTCACACTACAAACACAAGTGACTTCAAATGGCTTTAATAGCAAATTCATTGACTGTGTCGGTTCTGTGTGTGAGAGTAAGAATGTGATA
This sequence comes from Cabassous unicinctus, assembly GCA_029593785.1. Lineage (NCBI taxonomy): Eukaryota > Metazoa > Chordata > Mammalia > Cingulata > Chlamyphoridae > Cabassous > Cabassous unicinctus. The sequence goes on along the minus strand of JAQZBX010071314.1, from coordinate 8,739 downwards.
AGTTTTAAAATATAATCCTTTTTGAAAAAAGAAGTTTTAGTTTACAGAAAAGTTACATTGAAAATACAGGGGATTCCCATATACCCCACCACCCTCTCATATTTTCACCTATTAATAACATCTTATATGAGTGTAGTACATTTGTTATAAATGATGAACAAATATTGAAGGTGTGTAGTAACCATGGGCTATAGATTACATTATAGTTTACACTTTGCACTGCAGAATTTTCTAGGTTTTGACAAAAAGTATAATGGGTTTTATCCATCATAGCAATATCATGCAGAACAATTGCAGTGTTCTAAAAATGCCCAATGTTCCACCTATTCTCCCCTTCTCCTTCTCTCACTGGTAACCACTATTTTTATATGAATGTTACAAGTTCTTCCATTACTACAATAATAATAATTATGCTTTGGCAAATGTCTGTATTTCCCCCTTATGTATGCTCATTCCTCAATCTTAAGAATTTTTGGATGGTGATGCTACTCTGCTTCAGATTGAGAAGGTCCTATATCTCATGGGTCAGTTGGGTGAAACCGTCTGGCTTGCAGACATAGACACTCTTTGCTTTTTGAGTTTGGGATTGTCCATCCTCATCATTTTGTTAGTTTTCCTGAATGAGCCCAATGAATTGAAGAGTAGGTGTTGACTTCAAATCTGATGAGATCCAGGACTCACCTGGCTTATGAATAAACTGAATATTTAAGTCTCTTGGACATACATTTAATGGCTATTGTACTAATTATAGTTTCAAATAAAAGGGGTAGAAGAATCATGTGTAGGGAAATTGTAAATGAGTCTAACTCTTTTACACTGAGGAAGTAGGATATCATATATTCCAAGGTAAGGCACACTGGTGGGGTGTGGATTTCAGGGGGTTTTGTGCCTTGCTTATAGTGTCCAGATGTCTCTATATCTGAAATTGGTGGCCATCTGTCTCTCCTTCCCTCATTTTTGGGAAATGGAGCTTCCAATTCCAGCCACAGAATACCCCCTGAGGTGGCTTGTGTCACCAAAGTAGGATGATCACCAGCCTCCATGGCATAATTTTGTTTTTGATTATACTATTTTTATCTTATAGAAGTTTTATCTTTTTTTTTTTTTTTACTAATTTTAGATTTCCAGGAAAATTTCAAAGAAAATACAGCTACATCATAACATATTATATAGCCATGATTCATTATTCCAAATTAAGGAATAAACATTGGTTCATTTGTATTTATTAAACCAGAGATGTTATTATAATTGACTGATTTCCACTACTATCTATTTAAAATTATTTTTTATTAAAGCAGCTGTAGGTTTAAAGAAAAAAAAAATTTGCAAATGGTATGTAGTTCCCATATAGCCACATATATATGCACATTTCCCCCCATTTTTAAAAATTTATATTAGGGTGGTGACTTTCTTATAATTGGTGAAAAAACATTATTATAATTGTACTATTAGTTGTAACCCATAGATTACATTAGGTATCCCTCTTTGTGTTGTAAGTGATAATTTTTTTTGTTTTTTTACTCTGGTGATATATATATATATTATACACACACAGAAAATGAATATTCCCATTTATCCATTTCAATTATCCAATTCATTTGTATTATTTGTATTACTTTTACTTTCTTCTGTTATATTTGCAATGCTACCACCATCAACCATCAACTCCATCCATTACCAAAACTTTTCCATCACCCCAAACAGAAATTCCATTATAACTAAGCAGCATCTCCCTATTTCCCAACCCCAATCAGTCCCTGATAACCTGTATTCTATTTTCTGACTTGATGAATTTGTATACTCTAATCATTCTATGAAATTGAGATCATACAATATTTGTTATAGTATGACTGGCTTATTTCACTCAACATGATTTCTTCAAGTTTCATCATATTGTAGCCTGTATCAAAACTTCATTCTTTTTAAAAGCCTAATAAGTTAGGCTAAGTTGAAATACTCGGGCTTTTTTGGGACTTTGGGGGTTGTCCTGAGTGGCGAAGCAGCGACGAATGTAGGCCATTTTCCATCAGAATATACCATGCAGAACTGGGTGGGAAAGAGTGTGGTCTGTGATGTGAACTGTAGTCTATGCTCGGTGGCAAGGCCCCAGGATATGTATATCCATTGCGGATGTAATATCACACGGATAGGGAATGGATGTGTGGGGTGTTTTTGGGGGTGTGGGTGGTGGGGTGCATGGGAATCCCTGTAGTTTCTGAGTAATATTTGGGTAATCTAGGCACCTTTATAAAATGTATATATATATATAATAACATTTATGTAAACAAATGCACATATATGCATATGTATTTATATATCATTTTACAAATTAAAAAAAACAAAAAAAACAAAAAAATAAAAATAAATAGCTAAAAGAGAAAAAAAAAATAAAAGCCTAATAATATTCTAATATATATGTATATCACATTGTGATTATCCATTCACCTGTTGATGGACAAATGATTATTTCCACCTTTTGGCAATTTTTAATAATGCCAATATAAAAATCTGTGTGAAAGCACCCGTTTTAGTCCCTGTTTTCAATTCTATTATTTACATATCTAGAATTGGGTTTGCTAGGTCATATTACTAATATGACTTATTTTACAAAAATCCGTTCTAGAACACCACACATCATTTTAGCTATCCTGTCTCCTAATCACTTTTGGGAAGGGATAGTTTGTATATTATGTTGTTTTTCAGTGGACTATTCTATAAATGGAAATTGGATCAAGGAGGTTGGAAATATTATTCATATTATCTTTGTCTGCCCTTATTAACTTCCTAATCATTGAACAATTACAGAGAGTGGAGTGTTGAAGTCTCCAACTACAATGTAGATTTGTCTATTTCAGTTTTCAGTTTCATCAGATGACATTTGGGGAAATGACCCCTTTTAAACTATGTAATTGCTATCTCTATTACTAATGATTCTTAATTTTTGGAACACTACTTGGCCCAAAATTAATATTGAGACTCACATTTTCTTTTTGTATATGTTTTCAAGGTATGTATATGCATACACAACTATCTATCTGTATATCTTTCTAGCAACTATCTATCAATCAATCTATGCAAATTTTACTTTTTACCCTTGATCCATTTGAATTTGAAGTGGCTTTGTTGTAAGCTGCATACAATTACCACAATCATCTAATGCATCAAATAAAGTTATTAATTTTCAGTTTGTCTAATTTTTTTTTTGGTGTTATAAGTATAAAGCAACCTTTCTCAGATTTCTGTATAATTAAGCTGAGCAGTAGCTTTCTCTGTAAAAGCTGAAACCTGGAAACTTTCCAAGTACTCATGTACAGGTAAATAAACATAAACATTTTGTTATAAGTTAGCACTGGAAAAGGACTCAGAATCAAAATCAATGAATGCCTGATATCTGGTAAAAAGTGTGCAATCCAAAATGATTTTTCTGAGAGAAACTTAACAAAAGTATATACTGTACATTTTAATTTAAATAAAATCTGGAAGATGCAGACTAAATAAAAGCAAACAATATTAATATCAATAGATGTCTTGGGACAGAGTAGGAGGAGGGACTGATTTGAAGGTAGGAATTAAATATATATGTTTTATGACTATGCACATATGTTATTACTTACCAAACTGGAAACAATAAATATATGCTGTTTATTGCATTTAATTTATACCCCAATAAGACTGTTGCAAGTAAACAAATGAATGTATCTTTACGGAAGTAGCAAGCAAAAGACAGATAATGACATGGGAAATGCCAGAGACTCCTACAAATTCATCTGCATGAGCCCTGGAAACCAAAGAATATGAGCGTATTAATAATAGTATATTAAATTAATTGTTTACATACTTTAATTCCAGTATCTGGATAACATAATAGTATCATTTTAATAGTTTGTTGATTAAGAATGCTCTCTTGTTCTTTGATTTACCCTAAAATTTTTGAAAGGTAGACATGTTGTATAAGGTAGTAGGTATTGTATTATTTTTAATTTCTTTATTATTAATTGCTATTATAATTCCTTTTTTCCCTGCTATTATATGATCACACCCTACTTTCTGCTAGGCCTTTATTATGGGGGCTGTCTGAGTCTAGTCAGAGCTAGCTTGTAGTTTTTGTTTGTATTTATATCTGAGTTGAATTTTTTCTGCTCTGGGCACCAAAATATTAGTTCCCTCTAGTGATACCATTTTTTTTCCTGTCTGCTGGTCTTGAGATGTTTTATTTCTTCCCTCCCAAGAGACAATTTCCTCACAGTTTTCCCAGCTGAAAGCCACCTTCCAGTTTACTTGATGGCTGTCCTGTGGTGAAGGAGGCTGTGCCTAGTGGTGCATTCTCTGACCTTCTGCCTGAGACTTACTCTTAGGCAAGCCTTGTGAAACTGGAGCTGGGTGTGGCTGTCCATGTGTCCCTGTCCCTCATAGTCACAGACAGTTTTGGGATTAACATGGATTCCTGCTCCTGAGAGTAGAGTGTAGTTTTTCCCTCCCCTTCCCTTCAGCAACTGTAATGGTTTTCCTTCCAGTTGTGTATATTCAGCTACTCACTTTTCTCCCTTCCCTGGAGAGAATGCTTTTATTCCTGAGGAAAGATAGAGGAGGTGGTGAGGGAGTTTAGGTGGTAGAATCTAGTCCATTCCTGGTTTCTATAGGATTTCTCCTGTAGGATATATATAGGTTGTGACTGTTGTCCCCTTTCAGATTCTTTCATCTGTAGTGGAGCTAGGGGAGGTGTGGGAACTTTTCAGCAGTGGCTGCTGCTCCTGTCCCCCAGGAAGCACCACCACAGGGAGGTGGTGGCTTTTTGTGGATCCTTGACAGTCTTGGAGGAAAATCCTGGAGGAATCCATCTAGACATGTGGCTGTTGGAGTTTTTACAGGTTTATGCCTTGACATCTAGTCTTAAGAAATTGATTACATATGCTGGTTTGAACTTCTCTTATTGTAAATACTGCCTGGCAACATCTGCCCCAGGTAAGGTAATATCTGTGCCCTACTTCTCCCTGCAGGCATCTGACTCTCTCCAGCTTAAAACTTTGTTGCTTTACCTGTGACTTCAATGACCTGATGTGCTGAAGTCAATGAGTTAATTTGCAGTTTGTTCAATTTTTGCTGTTTTTGTAGGAATAATAGATACATTTTTCTCTGAGTACCTGACTCTTTTCTAAAATCCAGAAACCAAAAATAGCCCTAATACAGATTAGCAGGTAAATAAATAAACACACCGAGGTCTATGCATACTTTGGAATACTATGAATACAACCCAGCATTAGAATAAGGAATGCCTGGGACTCACAACAACATGGATGCATTATCAAAAGTTGTACTGGGTGATAGACGGTAAAGAAATAAATGCACCTGTTTTCTGATTCAATTTATATAAATTCTGGAAGATGCAAACTTATCCAAAGTAATATTAAAAAGATCAGTAGTTACCTGGGGACATGGTGGGAGTTTGGAAAAGGAGGAGGGAGGAATTACAAAGGGGCAAGAGAAAACTTGCAGGGGTGTAGGATGTGCCCAATGTCTTGATGTGGTGCTGGCCTCCTGGGTGTACTCATATGTCAGTACTTATGAATTGAACATTAAATTTGTGCAGTTTAGCATATATCAATTTTTTTCTCAATAAATCTGTTTTTTAAAAATAGCTATATTCACAGTAGAGGAGAAATGGAGACATAAATAAAGACACATGATGTATCAGACACTCCTGGAACACATAGACACTAGACAACACTAGGTAAACACTAGACAGCAGCAGTAACAAAATCAGTTCTCATCACACAATGGGGGCTGTGGAGGGTGAGAACCTCACTAGGCTGGTCCCACTCTGTCCTGGAGCTGGTTCAGAGAGGCATTTGTGTCCAGTGGTGTAGAACCCATAACTAGACATGGGCTCCCATTTACCAGGTATGTCAGCTCATGGTCATGGCACTTAATCCTTCTATTTTTCTGTGTGTGGTTTTCTATTTGTGAAATAGAGGTAGCATTGCTTATTATTGCCATGTTTAGTGCACATTTGTAAAAAGGAAATAAGATGATTGGTATAAGTGTTTGTCCCAGTGCAAACATATAATAAAACAACACTTTTTCCTGAATGCTATCAATGTCACCCAACTTCCCAACGTCACTCATGTTTGCTCTGGGCACTGTCCCCTCTGAAGGCATCCAACCCCAGACCTTGCTATATGGTAGGAGGAAATGCAAGTGGGACCCCTCCCTTTGCTGATGTAAACCAGCCCAGCCCTGACCCTGCAGCTCTGGGAGGGGAGCCCCAGCCCTGGATCCCCAGGTATTCCTATTCAGTGATGGGAACTAAAAAGATACAATTCACTATGAAGTTTGACTTGAGCTGGGCTTTTATTGTTACATTTTTAAAAGGACCTTTATGGATAAAAAGAAATATTGAGCACATGCCTGCACATAAGTGAGAGAATGATTAGACATTTGTGACAGTTTTCTGACCAGGATTTCTTAGTGTCTGGAAGTGTCCAATGTAGGGTGCAGATGGTGGAGTCTGGGAGAGACTTGTTTGCACTGAGGGGGTCTCTGAGACTCTCCTGGATATCCTTTGGATTTGCCTTCAGTAACTACTGGATGGACTTGTTCCAAGATGGTCCTGGGAGTAGTCTGGTGTGATGGAATTAAGACACACTATGCAAATTCTATGAAGAGCCAGTTCATCATCACAACAGATAAGGCTGTGTCTGCAGATAGTTTGGGAGCCAAGGACACCACTGTGCATTACTGGGTGAGACACAGTGAAGGAAGTCAGTGTGAGCCCAGTACCAAACCTCATCTGCAGACTGGCCTCTAGGGGTTGCACAGGACCCCACAGCTCCAATATCATGTGCAGACAGAGGCATGGGAGGGCATCATTTTTCATCTGGTATTTCCTCTCAGGGTCTGTGTTTTCCCCTATGTCCCAGTGATCAGTTATTCTGACCAGTAATCAGTGTCCCTGTTGACACCTCAAGAGTCCAGCCACTGAGAGCAGAGTGAACAAATTTGATGCCCACAGGGTCTTTGGAAACCCAGAGGAGTCTGGCAAGGGGCTTCAGGTACTGGGCAGCTACAACAGCACTACTGAGCACTACTACTGTAGCTCAGTCATCATGTCCAGGACTTCTGCCAAGGACAGTTCCAGCTGCAACCTATAGAAAACAAACTGAATGCTCAAGATGAAAGAAGATTTTCTGTGGGACCCACTGTGCATGGAAGAAGGTAGGAGGCTGGGCCTACAGCTCCCTGCTGGACCAACAGAACTGAGTGCAGGGGGCTTTCAGGCATACCAAGCCCAGGGATCAGGACCAGGGCAGGTGCAGGGGGAAGCCAGGAAAAGGCAACCTGGGTACCAGGACAAGGGGCAGTTGAGGGGAAGCTCAAGACAACTGAGCCAAAATGCAGGTACATGGCAGGTACAGGGGGAGCTCTGGATCATGGAGTCCAGGGAACTGGAATGGGGTTAGTTGGAGGGAGATTTCTAGACCACTGAGACCAGGGCCCAGGAACATGAAGGGAGAGCTTGGTACCATGAACCTTAGTGTACAGTGCCAAGTGGAGGGCAGAAGACCCTCAGGAACATGGAGTCCAGGGGCCAGGACCAGGAATGGTTCAGGGGGAAGCTCAGGAACAATGAGGTCAGGTCCAGGTACAAAAGGCACTCCAGGCTTTGTAGCCAAGGGGCCAGGAACCAGGGTAAGTGGAATTTAGAAGCACTCATCTCAGGGACCAGGATCAGGTGTAGGGGCAGAGGAGCCATAGCCAGGGGAAAGTGCAGGGGGAAACAGGAGCATATAGCCTAGAGTACAATACCATGAGCACGTGCAGGGGGGTATAAGGGAATATCTTTTTAGCATCTGGAATTTCTTATGACTTTTGTCTTTATCCTGTTGAAAAGGTAAGATAAACATGGTCTTGACTCTGCTTACATGGCTTAAGATAGAGGCTCAGGGAGCAGATGTGGCTCAAGAAGTTGAGCACACACCTCCCACATGGGATGTATCTGGTTCAGTTCCCCATGTCTCCTAAATGAAACAAACAGACAATGAGCAGACAATGAGGAGACAACAAGCAAAAACAATGAGTATTCAGTGAGCAAAAACAAGCAGACAATGAGCAAACAATGAGCAAGGAACAAACAATGAGCAAAACATTGAGAAATAACAGATGAGAAAGCAAACTGAGGAGAACAGAAAAAATGGAAAAAGGAGGCTCAGTGAAATTTCATTAATGCACTTAATTTTGGGTAATTGCATTGATAAATGAAAGGTATAAATTTAAGTGAAACAAATAATATACACAAAAGTTCATCTATGTGCCTAAACATAATCAAATGCCAATCTCAAAATCAATGCAGCAAACAGGGAGATGTGGAAATATGTCAACACTGGAAAATGCACTTTTACTTTCAGTACAGTGTTCTCACAGTTAAAAAATTCATTCCCATGTGGATTTCATTCTCCTGCCTGCAGCTCTGCTCACAGCACCACCATACATGGACTTCCTCAATACCTCATGCCCCAGATCCTAACTTGGAAATGTGCCTTATAATGTTCTTCTGAATCTCCAAATCCTGCTGTAAGAATTGGGACTTTAGTGTCCCAGCCAATGCCTTTTCACCTCATGTTGGTGCTTCACCAACTTGGATCCAGGATAGAGATGAAAGTCTTACAAAATTTACTATTTCATCTTTAATATTATTGAAAAACCAGGTTGCAATATGCTGCTTTCATGTTCTGATTATCATTT
>JAQZBX010071312.1:0-15255 GCA_029593785.1 Cabassous unicinctus | reverse complement strand
TCCTCTGATTTTTTTTTTTTAAAGATATATATATTTTTTTAAAGATTTATTTTATTTATTTATACCCACCCCCATTGTTTGTGCTTGCTGTCTGCTCATTGTGTGTTCTCTGTGTTCATCTTTTTTTAAGGAGGCACCGGGAACTGAACCTGGGACCTCCCATGTGGGAGGGAAGCACCCAGTCGCTTGAGCCGCTTCCACTCCTTGCTTTTGTGTCTCTCATTGTGTTTCCTTGTTGTGTCATCTCATGGTGTCATCTTGTTGCTTCAACTTCCACGCCAGCCCATATCATCAGCTTGCTGTCTTGCTCTTCTTTAGGAGGCACCGGGAACCAAACTGGGACCTCCCATGTGGTAGGTGGGCACCCAATTGCTTGAGCCACATCTGCTTCCCTAGTCCTCTGACTCTTGACTGTGTCTGGTGGTGCTGACCACCAGAACTGTTTCCAAATTGCCTCCTTCCCATTTCAACTCAAACATAGCAGGTGTGTTGACATGACCTTCCTTCTAAAACCAGCTCTTCTTCCTCTGTTTTGATACAGTATCTCTATAGTCTCAGACATTTGGTCTGGAACACTCAAGGCCAGTTTGTATCTCACCATTTCTCTACCCATACAGATTCGAAGTGAGGTCTTATTGATTCAATTTTGTACAAAGTTTTCTTCTTTCAAAGGCAGGTTTGGAGTGAAGTTGGCTGCTTGAAATTAGACCAAATAATAGCTGCATTCACAACACTAGTCCACAGAGTCTGAGGGCTTGAGAATAGGAAAGGAATTATTACAAAATGTCCCTGATTATCAGGATATGGACCAAGCCTTGCTTTGAATGAAATACTCAGTCTCTCATAATCTCTATCCTTCAAATATATGCAGATGCTACTAGGGGCCATAAAATGCAAATGTATTTTAGAGAGTAATTGAATGTGTAGTACTCTTTTGTCATATAATTTTTTTTTTTTAAGAATGCAAACTAAAAGTGCAACTGTCCTGGGATTCATCAAAATGTTTTGCTGTCCAAATTGGAATATGAAATTCAAGCGTGATTGATAACTTTCTTCCATTTGTTTAGAGTCACTAATTCATTGGGGAAAAATCAATCAGAGATTACATGGGTTTTCAAAAATAAAATTTGGGGAGAGAGAAATTAAATCAAAAGTCTCAACACTTTAGTAAGTTTAGAACTCCCGCTTCCTAAAGGTATATCTGTTATCTTCAAGGTTAGACATTAGGCCCTGTGTGTGTGGCATGCATGTAGTGGGAAGGATGAGTCTTGTTCTTTGGACCTGCCAGGTGTTTTCTGGGTAATAAGGGAAATAAATATATGTGCAAATAAACATACAGGAAGAAGTGTTGTGCACACAAAAATAGACTTGAGTTTCTGATTCCCGGTTGTAGTATGCTTGATAGAAGAGGTGGCTTATTGAGTTTGGGCTTTGAAGAGGGGTTAAGATTTCATTATTCATAGGTGTTGGGAAGGTATGAAGAACGGTCCACCTGAGAGCAAATGGTGTGTAGTCTGGTTTGGTTTGGCATATAAGATATTTGAAGGGAGGGAGAGACAAATTGGGGCTGGCGGTGAGGACCCTTGAGTTCTTTCCTTTTAAGTTTGAATTTTATGCTATACAAAATGGGAAAAATATAAAGATTTTAAATGCAGGGATGACTTGATCAGTACAAACAGCATATTTTCTTCCATAAAACTGGTATTTAAAAATTAACCTTAATTCTAGATAATGGCCAGTAAAAGAAGTGGGAGAGGAAGCAAAAGAGGAAAGGAGAGAGACAGAGAAACAGAAACTACAGAGAAAGAGAAAAGGTCTTGGTCCAGAGAGATAGGAGCCTGGCTGGGACTCTGGGTTGTAAGAGGCCTGCTGGGGGTAGCCTGTGTTTGTTTATTTGGGTTGTGACTTTAGAATGCTATCTTTGCCTTAAATTGGAAATGCTGATATTGTTGTTCTACTACTATGCACAGGTCTTTCAATGTTCTTAAAACCTGAGTGACTTCCTTCCTGGATTGACTCTTGAGTGGCAGTGCCACCAGCGTCGATATAATCCAGGAGCAGAAGAAAGCAGTTCTGTGCCCTTAGCCTGAAGAGCAGAAGGAGAGGAGATGGGTTTTCTCGCTATGGGTCAAACTTGCCTCCTCTCCACCTCTCTCCATCCGATTCCTGCTTTGGAATCACCATCTGTTCTCAGTGTTGGGATTGATGTCAGCTCCGCTGTGTCTGACTCAAAGTCCCATCACCCCTTTTCAGAAACTGCATTTAAACTGCAATTAGGAAATTTGGGCTCCCTCTGTGGCCATAGGACTCTAGTATTCTCAGAGTTCCTTGTGGACCCTGTGTTGTTAAATCCCTTCACCCTTTTATTAATATATTATTATATTTAAAACTACATGTATAGGCACTCTAGCTGTACGCTGTGCTGCCTTTTGGCTAAATCGTGCTCCTGCTTTGTTAGTGAAGGAACTTGGCCAAGTGGATTTGAAGTGGGAGGGTGTGACTAGCTTAGCAAAGGGGCTTATCTCATATCCTATCTGCCTGAACTCCTGAGCCTGCCTTTGATAGAACTTCCTTCCCCGACCAGCTCCGCCCCCTCCAACCTTTACTGCTCTTTTTCCTTAGAAAATGATTCCTATCTAAATATTTTAAATTTTCAAAGCTAAGCTGCTCCCTGCACGCCCTTTTGTTGGGGGATCAGATTCATGGAGTTCCTGCCCCTCTGACAGGTGCTCACAAGAAAAAGAGCATTAAAATCCTGCCCCCTCTACCCCACAAGCTTTAAGCTTTATCAGCAGACACCTTCCTTGCCTGCTGGGGAAGGATTGTCCTGTCTCCTTTTGGCAACTTTCCGCCCACCCAGTGATGTTGCCAAGCAGTTTGAAGGGAAATCTCACTCACAATGGCCCAGAAGACTTAGGGACAGGGAAGTGCGCCTGGGCTGATTCTGGTCCAGCTTGGTTCACAGCCTGGGATGGTCTGAGTCACTGTCAGTGTCCATACTTCTAGGGATGCTAATCAAGGTTTAGGGGCTGTGTGCGGCTGTGTCATCATTCATTCACCCATTTATCCAATCTGCAAACATTTAATGAGCTGCTACCTTACCAGATGCTATGCTAACTGCTAAAGATAAATAAACAGGACAGACACATCTGCTGCTGCTGTTGAGCTAGGAATGTGTTCAACAGGGGGGTGATTGCTAATACAGTTATGGAGCAGGCGGGCTCATGAGAAAGGGTCTGTAAGAAAGACTTCCTCATCCTTGGTAGAGGCTTCGGGGCAGGTTTCTTGTTTCTTGCAAGGCAGAGAAGAGGATCATTTTGAACTGGAGCGTAAGGGCTAATCCCTAAGATAGCAGGGGAATCAGGAAAAAAAGGTGTGAACAGTACCAGATCTGGATAAATCCACTCACATTTCCCAGTTTTCCTGGAAGCAAGCCAGCTGCCTGCTACTTGCCAATTAATTAGGTCAAATTCAGCTCTGTGAGCAAGCAGGAAAGCAAAGATCTCACTTCCAAAACAACACAGCGCTGCCCACACCAGCAGCCACCTAATGTCAACTAGAAACCTAATAACTCGTCATTTACTTCTGTTGCCATTGAAAAGTCACTGGCTTCCTCTCCCAGCTGTACTCTTAATTCCGGTTTTCATCATACTCAGGAATCTGGTCCCTTGGCTGGCCCCTTCGGAGTCATTGGGTGCTGTCACGTAGCTGCTGTCAAGGTGTGGCCTACCTGTCTGTGGTCAGTACACAGGACCTGGTTGCCAGGCCTCATAAAGGCTGTTGTGTTAGCAACTGTGGGAGGCATTCTTGAGCTGTAATTAGCGGTGGCAGTGATGTCCCTGTCTGTTCAGGTAGGTACATCTAGACATGACTCATTCTGAAAGACAGAGCCAAGGGGAAAATCAAAATTTGCCCCATATGTCACTTGTTTGGAATCTTAAGTCCATTTAGAGGAACATCTTGTGACCATGGGGAAGGACAAAATTAGTACCTTATGTCAACAACCCAACTACTTGCCCCAGCTCTACTGCTGCACCCCACCCCCACCCCATCCAAAGCGTCCTCTCCTTCTTGGACTAGCTCAATGGCCCCCTAAAGGGTTCCCTGCTCCTAATAGCATCTCTCACAATCTGTTTTCAACCAGCAGCCAAGGTGATCTTTTAACAAATCTCTAGCTAACCTCATTGCTGTATTTAGAATAAAATCTAAGAGTCTTGTTGAGTTAAGGACCTATAATGTGGACCCTGCTGACCTCTGATCTCAATCTTAGCATTATTCTCCAAGGTCCACAGCTCTTCTTTCTGTTCCTCTAATACCCTTTCACCTTAGGGCCTTTGCAACTTTCTCCTTTTTTCTTGAATGCTCTTCCTATGTGCTGGCCCTTTCTTACCTGGGGTCCCAACTGAAAGGCTTTTCCTAATCACCTGCTCCACTTCCTCCCTCCCATACCCCTGTCAACTTCTATGACATCACTGTTCTTATTCCCCTGTTCAAGTTATATCCTTGCCACTAGAATCTGTCTGTCTCCTCCCTATGCTGGGCATATGTAGGCATTCAGCAATACATGCTGATTGAATGAGCTTTGACACAGTGGAGAAAAGACATCCCTTGTTCTCTTTTTTGACCTGTGTCTTAGTAAATGGCAGAAAGAACACAGGAACGCTCAGATATCTCCACTAAGAAAGTTAGGAGAAAATTCAATTGAATAGTTTGAATGAGTTACTTGGGAAAAGTTGTATATAACCCCATAATTCAGTCCCTTGCTCATAGTCCCACAGCTGGCAAATGGCAGTACTCAGATGCTGAGTTCCGAAGATGGGCCAGCAACAGTCCTGCAAGGGAAGGTGAACATCTTGGACTAATCTGAATCTGAATTTGAACCAAGTTGTAAATGATATTAGTGTTAATTAAAGCATCTTAGATTATATCAGAACCATTGAACTATCAGATCATGGGAACAGTATAGGCTTGGAACCCTAGAGGTTTAAAAGTTTGATACCCTCAGGAGAAACTGAGGCCTGTGGCTCTTAAGCTGGTAAATGCCAGGACTGAAATCTAGGTCCACTTACTGCTGAGTTTGACTTCTCCCCAATCCTCTCAAGGTTCACTTCCCGCACATGCGTGGAGTAGATTCTTGCCTTTTTTTTGACATGCCAGGGGCAACCTTGACATAGCTTTGAGGCAAATAGTTTCATTTTGTTCACGGAGGTGATCATCCACCTGTCAAAAAAATTTATGCTATTTTTTTTCCCCCAGTAAGGTTTTATGACTTCATCTTTTTTATTTTTTATTTTTTCCCTTCTAATCTCTCCCAGAAAGATCCTGCCTCAGAGCTAGGAAAGAGAAACTTCCTATTCTAATAAATAAAACTGAGGTCTTTTCATGGTGTCAGCTTTCCGGATGCAAAAGTGATCTACTTTGATGGCTAGTTGGAAGGCCTTTTTAATGATTTCCAAGGGCTTTGTGATGCACAGAAGGGAAGACTTATCAGCAAAGAAATGTTAAACCATTTTCCTAGATACAGGTAGCATCTTATAAATAGAATCAACTTCCCATGCGGTTTACATTCATTTTTGGAGGTTGGGCTAGAGATCTGATTGGGAAGAGTTAAAAGATTTTTGTACATCTGATATGAATTTAGGTTATGTTTTAGTGACATGCAATTTTTTGTGTGTTTGATAGTGAGCCTGATTTGTTTTCCTGCTTCTTGAAATGGGTCTGCTTTCTCCATGATCTCATCCATATTTTCCAGAGAGAAATTTATTCATTTTTCCTTCCTTCATGACCCAGCACTGTGTGTGTGGGAATATGTCAGTATCATGGTCTTGTTTTTGTTATTATTAATATCAAATGTTATCATTTAATATTTGGGGTGAAGTACTTACAAGCATACGAGAAGATTATGACTTGATATTTCCCCTGGCATTCTATTTTGTGATTTATAATTCATACAAGGAAAAGATCTCTCGCTCTAACTTATAATTCTTCCAAACAAAAGATAAACACACTTAAAAGTCATCAGTGTAAGTCAGATGCACTTGAAAGGGACAAAGAATTCACCTGCAAGCACTTTTGGCACCTTGCCCTTTCCCATGAATTCAAACTGATGACAGAGAGTGCTGAGGCTGCCAAAGCGCTTTCCACGGGAGAACCTCCCAGAGTCCCCAAGGGTGGGAGCAGGCAGACTTGCCATACTGTAATGGGGATCTAGAGGCCAGCCCTTTGTGGTTGAGTGGAGAGGGGAGAAAATGGAGGCAAGAAAACCCGTCCCAGTGCTTGGAGTTCAGAATCGGTGAACGGGAAGCGTGCCTCATTTCCCTTTCGTCCACATCGTCCTATGGAAAGCTCCTAAGGAAGTCCCAGCACGTTGCCAGGTTATCTTTGCAAGGAGGGCACACGAAAAGCCTGTGTCACAGTGCACATTTCTGCTGGCAATTGAATTTCTTGGGACAGTCATCTGCCGACTTGATGAGATCAGAATGCATTAAATAAATTTACAAATTCCCCAACTTGCTGGAGTATAACGGAGTCGGTGGGAAGGGGGTGAACTGGTACCAGAACTATGTGTTATATTAGCAAGGTTGTCTCATGTATCAAATGGTCATCTAATATGTCAACTATATATATCTACTACAGCTACTGCGTCAAATGCTGGTCTGTTTTGGCTGCCCTCATCCCTTGCTCTCATCCTTCCCGCTGCCTCTGAACTGCCCCAGAAACAGAGCATGTTCCCCATGAATTTCACTTGGACTAGTCTCTTCAGGGAGCTTCTTTAGAATTTTTAGTTTCTTCTTTGCAGAAATAAGCTATGTTGGAATAGTCCAACACATAGAATATTAAAAGCGGACGCCATGCGGGTTCGTGTGGTCTTTGTAAACTTCCACCATGGCTTATCATGGCCAGGAACAAAAAGTGCAGAAGGCAATGGTGCAGCCCATCAACCTCATCTTCAGATATTTGCAAAACAGATCCTGGATTCAGGTGTGACTCTATAAGCAAGTAAATATGCAGATAGAGGGGTGTATTATTGGCTTTGATGAGTACATGAACCTCATATTAGATGATGCAGAAGAAAGTCATTCTAAAACAAAGTCAAGGAAATGACTGGGTCAGATCATGCTAAAAGGAGATAATATTACTCTGCTACAAAGTGTTTCCAACTAGAAATGAAATGACAAGTTGTTGAGAAGTCAATACATTTTTTAAAGGTGTCCTTTGTTGGAAGCATAGTTCTAAAACAATTGTTCATATTGTTTTTGATTACCCTTATATTATTACCAGATCACAATAAATGCTGTGGGGTTGTTTTTATTTAAAAAAAAAAAAATTAAATGCTGGCAGATAGTTTATTTTTAATCCACCATGTACAATACCAAAAACATTTTTAATCTGATCGCTTATCTGATCAAACATCAATCACTTATTATGTATGCTCAAAATTTTAAAATTCTCAGTACACTAATTTAAAAAAAGTAAACAGTGATGGGACCCATGATCACAAACCTCAGCAGAGAATCAATGCATTTAATAACTAACATTGGGGATTTCAGTCATTTAAAAGACTGATTTTTTTTTTTTTTTTTGAGAACCTTAGACCCCATCAACATAACAAAAAGAAGAGGAGTTTGGAGCAGTTATTATTCAAGCCATTTCAGCAGCATGCACCATGGTTTGTGACAACTAGGGCTATAGAGTCGTTTGAATGACAATAACTAGCTCCCCAGCCTGAGTTAATCAAATAATTATTTAACACATGTTTCTCTTGGTCTGGCCCTGGCTTCAAAGCATATTTCATTCTTTCCCAGTTTTTCTTATAACCTTTACTTTCAAATAGAAGAACTGAGCAAGTCTAGAATGTCCACAGAGTTAGCGAGAGAACCACTTCTTTCTCCAATTGGGCTCTGATCTCCCCAAAAAGAAGGTCCTTGTCCAAATAAGCCTGGTAAATACCCAGAGTGCCCACCATAGTGATTTACTCCTGGTTGGCAATAAACCGCTATCATTTCGGCTTCTTCTGAGTAGAACCAGCTTTTTGGCTAAACTTTTTCTTCAGGAGTCAGGAGTCATGAGTCACCTACCCTGAACCTATTCAATTCCTTCTCTAAGCAGTCTGAGTTAGGTGCATGGGTAAGATACCCTCAAAAGTCTACAGCCCCCTCTGTCAGAGAGCACTCCTTATGCTGTCGGCTCCCTCCCTGAAAGCAACAGCTTCATATTCTCAGCAACTTAGGACTTAGTATGTGCTCAATAAGTAGCCACTGTCATCATTGCTATTACTATTATTTTATAGAGACATAATAGATGTTTGCTAAAACATGAATGGCTGAAGAATGAAAAACGCACATACCTCATAATGGATAAAAATTTTACATAATGATGCTAACCGTGGAGACTCAAGTATTAAATTCAGATGGGGTATTTTGAGGAGGAGAAGAAAAGAACAGCTGCTTCCTTTATTCAGTGCTCTGACCTGTTATTTGCAGTCAGTGGATATGTAATGAGCCACTAGTCTTTATGTACCCCAAATATCAAAGGGTAAGGAAGACAATAGCAACTCATCAAAAGCCTGACCATCCCTGAGATGACATGGGTAATCAAGTTTGGTGTTAATGGCTTCTGATTTGCATGTCATCCCTGTGATTGATGTACTACCAGTGATGAGGATTGATAGTTTATGTGGCAGCACTTATTTAAGTCTCAAAAGTATTTCCATATATTTTCAGTAATTTCATGTTCAAATGCAAGGAAGGCAGGGATTTTTAAAAAGTTGTTATTTGATTAAGAATGCACTTTTGCATTTAGCTCATCTTAATAAAACGTTTGTTTTTCTTAAATTTTTTTTATGTTGTGGTTATGATTTTTAGCTTCTATTTCTAATATATATTTAATAATATTAAGAAAGATAAATAAGCTTAAATCTTTGTCATGACCTTAAACACATTATTATACATTCAATTAATTTCTGCTTGAATTTTACCTCAATTTGTTTCTTCAATATGATCAATAAGTTGAAAAAAATCAATGAACATTTCTTTAATATCAAAGCTTACCACAGAAAGTGAAAGTCACTGAGACATGTAATTTAGGTATGAGTACAAGGGCAAAAATAACCACAAAACTTGTAGAACTCTAGATATTAGATTGTTTCCCTGAATTGTTTCAAGGCAATGTTGAAGACCATGATCAAATTTTCTTTTCATGTAGCAAATGTTCCATACTTTATGTGGGAAGATTGGAGCAATGGTTAGAATGGAAATAAGCAATCTATTTCACAAACATGTTTTTTTAAACAAAATTATTGTGATTAGGGGTTGCTGTGCTACCTTCTATTTTTAAATTGTTTCCTCAAATTGAAATGCCTATCTAGTTATTTCTAACACAGTATGTACTAGTCAGCCAAAGGGGTGCTGATGCAAAATACCAGAAATCTGTTGGCTTTTATAAAGGGTATTTATTTGGGGTAGAAGCTTTCAGTTACCAGGCCATAAAGCATCAGTTGCTTCCCTCACCAGAGTCTATTGCCACGTGTTGGGCAAGATGGCTGCCAACAACTGCCAAGACTTCAGGCTTCTTGGGTTTTTTTTTCCTGGGGCTCATTTTCTCTCCAAGCTCAGCTGTGGCGCTTTCTCCACAAGGCCAGCTGTAGAATATCAGGCAAATGGCTCTGTCTCTCTCCCTGAGGCCTCTGCCTGTGTTTAATGGAGACTTTTCTCATTCCTCACGTATCTGCTTCTCCTGCATTTTTACTTCCCAGGCTCCAGGTTCAAAACTCCAACATCAAAAACTCCAACTCTGTCCTTTGCCATGTCTTTTATCTGTGAATCCCCACCCACCAAGGGGTGGGGACTCAACGCCCTACTGTCCGTGGCCCAATCAAAGTCCTAATCATAATTTAATCAAGTAAAAGTAAAACCTCAGAATCCAATACACTCAAATATGCCCAGAGGAAAAGACCAGTTTACAAACATAATCCAGTATTTCTTTTTGGAATTAATATCAAACTGCTACACAGTATAATGCTCTATTGTAATTCATTACAAAGTTTTACTAGCAATGATGAAAATAAGCAAAAATTTCGAATGGTACTATTGTCAAAACTGGTAGCAACCTCTGAGTCTTTAAAATTAGGTCTTTTCCAAAACCACTCAAGCCCTTCATTTGTCCTATCAGTCGCTTACATCTAAATTTAGAAGCCTAATTGACTTAGTGGGGAACCCTCAAAAATTCCCACATGAGAGAATCCTAGGCTTACCAGCCCAAGACTGAAGCTAGCACTCGTCATTCCCATCAGTACCTTTGCACAAAGCACCACGGAAGGCTGCCTTTAGGCAGAGCTTCTGACAATGGAATTAGGTCTTGTTAACGTGCTGAGTCTACTAATTAATTTGCTTCTTTTCAATGTTTAGTTGAACTTTGTCTCCTTTGGAACTTCTGCTGGTCAAGTTCACTCTTCCTAAATTCACCAAAGAGAAATAGCTTCTCAAATTACTAGATGGTCTGTTTTAACGGCAAGACGGAATAATTTCTTTGCTGCATTCTTCCTGTTTGTGTTCAATAGTTTTTATGGAGCTAAATTCAATCTAGCAGGCTTTATGTGATCTTGCCTCTAGAGGATTTACTGCACCTTATGTGAGAACCATCCACATCTGACATTTTAGAATTAGCCACCTATTTATGGGATTATAGTCCATTCTGTTCTTGAAAGAGCAAGGCAATTTTCAGCAGTTTTTTTTCCCCATCATTTAGTTCCCTTTGTTTTCCTGAGTCCTCTAACTGTGGTGTAAGAGGGGGAAACAATGGGAGGCAGTAGGTAGAGAACGGTACAGAACTTTAGCTTGCTGGAGGGATGGTCTTGATCAAAAATATTGGTGGAAAGAAGAAACCTTAAACCCAACCTCATCATTAATTTTTATTTATCTGTTTGTACATACTTAAGAATGAAAATAAATGTTGACCTAATACCTGTCTTGCCTATGGTAACTAAATAAGCTACAAATGTTATGAGCCAGGATTCACTCTCAGGTTTTCTACCTCCTGTTGCTTACAGAAAAGAAACAATTATAGGGAAGTTATTCCATAGTGTTTTAGAAATTAAATCCGGTCTCATTAAGCTTTTTCTGAGATTTTTGCATTTGGTTTATCCCTATCCTCTCTTTCAGCCACGTAGAGTATTGCATCTTTTATTGAGTAGTTAATATATGCCACGCACTGTGCTTCATTCCCATGTGTATTATCCCATTTCATCATCCCATCAGCTCTACAGACGAGAAAATTGAATTTCAGAGGAATTAAATAACTTGTTCATCCTAGTGTAGAAGAACACCAGAAAAGATCCTCCCAAGCCCCTTTTTCTTGACTCTATTCTATTTTCTTGTTAGGTAGGTCTTGTCATTCAGCTACTTACTTTTCTTTGCATTAGACTTCCTTTGAACGTTTATTAATCTGCTGGATCTCTTATGTGCATATATGGGTGAACATACAATGTTTCAAACCATGTTTCATTCTGAAGGATACTAAAATACTTTAGCCTGATAAACAAACTACCAATAAAGACAACTGTGACTCACCCTCAAACAGTTCAGGAAAGGAAGTGAAGGGACTGATATATACAAGTAAAACTTCAGGGAGAGTATAGGTAGATAGACCATATAGTATCTGCTGAAGTTCAAGTTTTATAAGAATTTATTAGCCCAAGCCTTCTAAAACTCTATATTAAAGGTTACTTTAATAAGAATGTGATAGCAGAAAGGTAGTCTGTAACATCTTATCATTAAAATGGTCATCACTTGTATCTCATCCTTCAGCAGCATTGTAGTATTGCTTTGATATTGACTTGTAGAAAAGAATACCTGTGTCATCAGAACTGTTTTCTGATGTATTTAAACCATGTGATCCACTAGAAATATAGTGCAAGCCACATTTGTAACTTTAAATTTTCTAGCAGCCACATAAAAAAGGTAAAAATAAAAAGAGTAAAGCTAAAGTGAAAAAAATAGCTTGTTCATATATCTAGTAAGTGGCAGGATGAAGCCCAAAGATGGTCTATAGGACCAAAGTTCAGGCCATCCCTGTGCTGTCCCTGCTGCCCTCACTACAAGCTACCATGCAGTGCAAAAGACAGCGCTGTGAAGGTTAAACAGAAAATAGCTGGTGAGCAATTATGCTTATGTTTTGCCTTTGCCTTCCTTTTTTTTTTTTTTCACTTTTACTTACCTTCCTGCTGTTGTCATTTATGAAATATCTCTGTCCTAAACATCCTAAATAGATGTCAAGTAAAAATATAATCCTTTATAAACTTGATTGATTAAGGTGACAAAAATGAAATCTTTCAGTGTTATCTGGACCCTTTCCATCTCCACCATCTGCCCCAAAGCAATTTCAAAATAATATCCTGAGGACGCTTCAGAATAAAAGCAACCAATATCAGGCCAGAGCCTTCAAAACAAGTAGGTATATCTTTCAGAAATCATTCAGTTGCTCACTAGAGGAAGCAAATTATTTAACAATTTTTTTAAAAAGATTGGTTTTACCATCCTGAACTTACTCTTCAGATGACAGAAGTGTTCTGAAATCAAATAAACAAGAATTAATTGTTAAAAATTCAAAAAAAGAGAGCGTTAATTATATTATTTAATTGATGTAAGTTTATAAAAGATCCGTTCAGTGTTGACATCAGAGGACAACTACTTATTTAAGACAGTACTAGGTTAGGAATTTTTCTTTGAATTTCATCATGTAGCCTTTCGCATAACAGTTCTGTGTGTGAGCTTTGTCACTTTACCTTTTTTCTTTTGGAGTAATCCATTTTTCTAAAGAAGTTCTCCTGCAGGCTCTGATCTATAATATCGTAGGCACTACAGAACATATTTATATTGGTTTGAAGAATAATTTAAATTTTGTAAAGATGTCATTCATTCTTCATATTTCAAAAATGTCAAATTTCTGGTACCTCCCCTCCTCCCCACCAACTAGAAAACCAATTACTCTTCCCCTGACACTAAGCTGGAGCAAGTTTAATTCCCTGTATCATTTGGCGACTGGAAAAAGGATGAGGTGCTTTTAGCTAATTCGAGGTGAAGTACACTTTGGCATTTTTCTTTTGTTTTCAAATGGGTCTGGCTACTGTGGGGCAGTGGTTCTCAACATGTGTTTCCCAGGACCGTCTCCATCAGCTTCGGAACTTGAAAGAAATGCAAGTTCTCAGGCCCTGCCCCATAATCATAAACCTGGGTTCGGACCCAGCAATTGTTCTTTCAACAAGTCCTCCAAGTCATTCTGGTGCATGTTAACATCTGAGAAACACAGGAATTGAGACGAGAAGCTGGGCATCCTAGTTGAATTTGGGTCTTGTCATGTCCTGTCAAAGGCGCTTCTTTATTCAACTAATTTTCCCAAACTAGAGCTTAGGCCACACAGCCATGACCCAAAGAGTCCAGTTTATTTCTTTCAAAGCTCTTTAATACTTCTCTGTCTATACATATATCTCAAGTTGGGGTTAGGAGGAAACCCATCTCTGCTGGCAGAAGGTTAAGGCAGCATTTGTTTAGGTGACTTGTAAACACAAATCATTGCTACTGCTTTTTCTAGTTGTTCCATGATCTTAGTAGCTCAGATACCAAAACTTAATGTTATTCTTTTTATGTCATAGGTGAAACTATTCAAGTTCAGGAGTCGTCAGGAAAGAAAATTGCTAAAACAATGGAAAGTTAAACTTAATCCTAATTTATAGCTGCAGAAATTTCAAGTTCCTCAGAGAAATAGCCAAAGAAAAATGGGGTTGGAATATCACCGAAATCAGGCTACATCAATTTAATCAAGAGAATCAGTTTAAAAATGGCTTTACTTATAATTGAGTCAAATTCTAGTATGATGTTTGATTGAGTTTACTATTTTGTAGCAATGGAAAGAAAGTGCTCTTTATTCAACTTTGTCATTCAAAACCCAGGGAGGCACTGCAGGGTAACAGATCAAGGAACCACAGATTTCAGACCTTTCCTGGCAACTCCTGAGATAGAACTGTGGGCAAGACATTCATCTCAAAAATGAATACATTGGACTAGATCAGGGGTCGGCAAAGTATGACCCCATGAGCTAGATCTGGTCCACCACCTGTTTTTGTATGAGAGCTAAGAATGGTTTTTCTAAATGAAAATTTTCGATCGATTTGATAATAAGAAACGCTTTCTTTGAACCCCAATTAAGTGAAATGTAATCTCTACCGTAAGCATTCCATTCTTCTAATTAGTAAAGCCTCATTACAAAAAAAAAAAATACTTAGCTATGACTATATTCTGAGTCACATCATTGAAAAATTAATCAATTTGTTTATTATTTGGTTACATAAGTACCTTCATAATATCTTTGATCTTGCTCTTGGCCCACAAAGTCTAAAATATTTACTATTGGGCCTTTTATAGAAAATGTTTGCCAAACCCCCAACTACATCTCTTCAAAAATTCAAATTTCAGTTTTTCTCAACATATAGCAGTGAAACCAGACACGGGATGGAGGTGATTTGCCTATTGTGGACTTGCCAGTGTTTGGCCATATTTTTCCATTCGTGGACTGAGTAGACTCTGGTTTCAGAGCCCCATTTCAACGTAACAATTGGGATCCATCTTGAGACTGTGGGTTTCAGAAATAAGAGAACAGGTATATAGCAGAAGAGTTCAAGCCTCACTGCCTGGGTTAAAAACCAACCCTGGGGAATGAGTGTAGCTCAGTGGTTGAGTGCCTGCTTCACATGTAGGAGGTCCTGGGTTCAATCCCCTGTACCTCCTAAAAAAACAACAAACAAAAAACCAATCCTGATTTGAGCAAATCCTTACTTTCTCTCCCTCAGTTTTCCCATCTGTAATATGAGAGAGAATTTGTTCATGTTCACAGCTTCCCCTAAGATGGCTGAGACTTGCACAGTTTTACAAAAATGTCTAAAAAGAAACCCTCTTTGGCAGCCTCTAATATTAGTCATATAATAGTCTACCAAGTGGACAATTACTCAGAAAATTGATTCAATAATGGCCGTTAAATGATTCTGACATTCCTAAGAACTAATATGCTATGTATCCAGTAAGTACAAGAAGCAGAGTTCCCCATGGAACTTGTTTGGAAGCTTGTGAAAGCTTGTGCCATGTAAAATGACCACACAATGAGGTTGGAGGGACCTACAAACCTTCCTGGGAACCAGTTTGCATAAATGGTTCAAATTTCCCCAAGGGAGCCACTCCAGGAATTTCAGGTTTGACCTTCAAGAGA
>JAQZBX010071311.1:0-15260 GCA_029593785.1 Cabassous unicinctus | reverse complement strand
GGTCCCACCTACAATAGGGTCACACCCACAGGAATGGACCAGTGTCAAAAACATGATTTTCTGTGGTACATTAAGTCTCAAACTACCACAACAGGCAAGACAAATAGCACAAAATAAGATGCTAGAAACAAATCCAAATATACAATAATTATGTTAAATATAAATAGGAACATTTTTCTAGTTAAAAGGCATAGATAGTCTGATTGGGCCTTTTAAAAAGTCTAGTAATATGCTGTTTACAAGAATCACATATAAAACAGAAAGATACAGAAAGATTGAAAGTAAAAATATATGAAACTATATGCCAGGCAAGAGTTCTACCAAAAAAAGCAGATATAATAATAATGGAATTTAAGGCAAAGCATTATTAAAGAGAAAGAGGATCATTATGTAATAATGGATTCAACTGACCAGAGACACAAAATAATTCTAAACTTTTATATACTTAACGCATTACTACTATGACCTCAAAATATATAAAGCAAAGATAATTGAAATTACAAATACAAAATTACTAAAATTATTATTGGGGGAGATTTTAACATCATCCCCCCTCCCTCTGTCTCCATCTCTGTCTGTCTTTGTCTCTTTTCCCTATAGTAATTGTTAGGTTGGGCACACAAACTATCAGTACATAATTAACACAGTTAACCTTGGTGTAAGAGACATAAAGAACTCTGCACTCAACATCTGAAGAATACATACTTTTTAAGGACACATAAAATATTTAAGAAAATTGACTACATACTACACCATAAAGCAATTTTCAACAAATTTCAAAGAATTAATCATAAATACCAAGTTCTCTGCCACTAAATTAAAACTTAGTAACAAAAAAACTAGAAAAAACGTCATATGTCTAGAACTCAAAGTATGCGTTCAGATAAATCATGGGACAGCAGTTATTTTTATGGAAATTATAAACTATTTAGAAGTAAGTAATAATGAAAATATTACCTATCAAAATTCGTGAGATGCAACTGACAGTACTTAGGAATTTATAGTCTTGCATGCTTATTTTAGAATTGAAGAGAGGTGAGAAATTAGTAAGATAAAAGCATCTGTGCTGCATTGTTCTATTGTCAACTTGGTTAAACTGGGAACTACATTTCCCAGACTCTCCTGCGTTGTATCGTTCTAGGTTGCCGTTGGTTCAAAAAGAAACTTGTATGACTGGAAGGTGGAAGTCATTGAATCGGTGGCCATTATTCTTTGAGGGACCTCAGGATGAGATATAGTAATGAACTGACACAGAGAGAGAGATTGTCAGTTAGAGACTTGTCTTCCTTTTCCACTTCTCTGCACTCAGCTCTTCTTCCCCTTCTGGCCACCTCCACATACTTAGCTGTGGACTCATGGAGGAATCAGCGTCCGTGGACTTCTCCGCACGTCCCCTTCCAGGTGCATTTAGGCACTGGATGAGCCTTGCTTCTCAGAGTTCCCAGCATGCAAACTCTGCCTGGTCTTCCTGCACCTTCCACCACCACCACGTCCCCACCTTTCCTTTCCTAGCTCCTGCCACAGTTGTGTGAGGTCTAATTCCTGCAGTGTATTTCTTCTCTTACATCGCTTCTCTTGGTTCTGCTTCTCTGACTGATAGAGCACCCAACTTAAGTTAGAAAAAGAACTACAGAATAAATCCACAGAAAATAGATAGAAGGAAATAATGAATAATAAGAAAAATTTAAATTTTACACTAGACAGTGTCAAGAAAGCCAAAAGTTGGTTTGTTGGAAAGATGAATAAAATTGACAAACCTCTCCTGAGTTTGAAAACAAAAGGCGAAAAGCCACAGATAAAGAAAATCTGTATCTCTACAGTTTGGGCAGAGATTCAAATCTATTAAGAGAATATTATGGACAAATTTAAGGCTGATAAATTTTTAAATTTAGATGAAACGGTCAAATCCCTAACTTACAAAACTGGCTCAAGAAGCTACAAAAACCCTGGATAACCTATAACCATTAAGGGACATTAAGGAGTCAAAAATCATTTCACAGAGAAAACACTAGGCCCAGATGTTTTTAGCCTAAGGTGGTTAGGAGGATTAGATGAAACAATGCACAGAATGCTTAAATAGTATTAGGCACAATAGTTTAAGTGCTCAGTACATTTCAGTTACTGTCATTATCATTATTATCATTACTAGGGTCTCTAACCTATACTGAGTTCTAAAGGTAAAGTTTAAAGTGGGAAAATTTCTAAAATCCTCATAGAGCTAGACATATAGGTCAAGTTAAAAAAATATACTTCTCTTGGATGTGCTTTTATAGTAATCTGGCTGTAATATTGCTTATACCGTCGATTCATTTATTTAGCAAACACCTTACCAAGAAATGGGTCAAAGATAAAATTCAACTTAGCCCCCGTTACGATAAACCCTTCTTTAGTGCACAGTAATTGCTGTACCTTAAAGTTGAGGGTCACAGCCCAGTAGTTAGCTAAGAACTTGCTTTAATCTTAGTTTCTATTGTAGAAAAAAAGTTGAGAGGAATTAAGTATGATCAAATTAGTGAAACTTTTCAAGTGTTCTGGAAGAGCAGCTCAAAATCTTATCCCCTAAACATACCAAGTATTTTTATGTATGTTTATTCAAAGAGGATAGGACAGAGATGGGCTCTGTTCCAAAATGTAAGCCAGTTATTGAGCCATGGAGGCAAGAAATTACAGACTTTGGAAGGAGTTTCAGTAGAGGGGGAACAAAACTAACTGTTGGAACTGTAAGAGAGACAAAGAGAGGATAGTGCTCAGCCACTTTGGCTATTGCCAAATAATAATCTGAGCCTCATCTGTGTATAAAGTTTAGAGAAATCTCCAGATTCCATAAAGCTGCGTTTGCTTTTCATTTAATCCACTAGTTTAGCATTTGTAATCTGGTGGACATAATTCTTATGGAGAAAATGTTTAGAATGATTTTTTTCTTCTGTGAAATTTCATGCTCACACTCAGATAATACATTCAGTCTAGCCTCAACTGTAATTTTTTTTTTCCAAAATAGTTTAGGATTTGGAGCTGCCTTCAGTGTATCATTGCCCTTTGAGTCGTACAGTTCATTTTTATATGTTAAAGACTTGCATCCCCAGGAGCCCCATCTTACATGGTGCTAGTCTCTTCTGTACCCATGGTATGAACCACCTTATTTTAGTAATTATTTCTCATTTGTGCTTTAGTTTATTGTATGCTCCAGGATTTCCCCCCCAAAGATCCATTCTCTAAACCAGGGGTTCTTAACTAGGGGTCCACAGACCCCCAAAGGGTCTGTGAAAAGATTTCAGGGGGTCTGTGGGCTTGAATTGAAAAATTAAAAAAACCCATTATTCTTGTGGGGACATGTTGGTGTGGGTATGATATATTTATTAAATACTGCTACATTCTGAGAAGGGGTCTGTGGTTTTCACCTGACTGTCAAAGGGGTCTGTGGAGCAAAAAAGGTTAAGAACTGCTGCTCTAAATCATATTAAGTCCCCCACCCCTCTAGCAACTCATTAGATATTTATTGAGCCTCTACTTTGTGAAGCTCTAGGCTGGGCGCTTCAGAAGATACTGTGATCAGTAAACACTCTCTCTGTTCACTAAAAGAGAAAACCAGAAGGAGGGGACTTGCTATTACATTACTAATATCAGGCAGAAGATATGCATAGCAGAAGAGGTACATGAGAGTTCAAAGGAAGAAGAGATTGAATCCTGATTATTCTGAGCCAAGAGGGTTTGGAGAAGATATATAACATCTCTGAGCTTCAGTTTCCTTCTGTGGAATGTGAGGCTTATAATTATACATATTGCAAGTGTGCTTTCAGGAATAGAAATGATACTTAGAAAACACAGTGTGTGGGAAACAGACTCTCATTCATGAAAAGTATTATCAAATCAGCAAATAATTGTTGTGCACCTACTACGTGTCAGGCCCTGTCCCAAAACCATCAGTCCCAAAAACATCAGACCTGATTTTGTGGAGCTTACTGTCTTCTGAATAAATAGTATTAACAAACTCATAATAAATATTTGCTACTGTTACTATCATATTATCAATTTGTAGGACTCTTGAAAGAGATGCTTAGGATTTTAACGGGCTGAGATGGAAATTTGGGGAAGGGTGCAGGTAGGGAAGAGGAAATAATGTACAAAAGAAGTGTTGAGTATGAAGTGTGCGAAGGGTGTGTTCAGCGGCAAGGGCTGAGGAGAGTGTTGAGCGAGTGTGGAGGGCTGACCCTGGAGAGTGGACACTGGGGACATGTGTTGCAGACTCCCCAAGCTGGCAGTTTCTAGATAGTAAGAAACTGTGAAGAGCCATCAGGGATTTGAAACCTGGAATGTGAATTGATCACATGGATTTTAGGAAATTTTAATGTTAGCGATGTGTAAAGTGCATTGTAAAGGATAGGGACTGGAAGCTGGAGAGATTAGGTCATTATAAAAGTTTAATCAAGAAAAATATCGCAAGGAATGAATTGGAGACATCCCCTGTTTTTGTTGTTTTAGTCTGTATTGGGGATTTTGAAATTTTAATTTTTTGAGGTCTTACTGACATAAAGTATACTCTACTGATTTTTACATGTATTTTTACCACCAAGCTTGAGATACAGAACACTGCCTATATTGGGGACTTTCAACTCAAATTGTATTGTGAGCACGATTAGCTGTGGCCTGTTGTAGGGATGCGTAGTGGACAAGTCTATAGGGTAAATCCCACCTAGCGCCAGCCGCCTTTTCGGTTGTCCAGCCCCTCACCCTCCCCTTCCTTCCTGAGCAGCCAGTTGCTACATTAACCAGACAGCAGGAAGAAAGGCAGACTGTGTCTACAGAGTCTGCACCTCTTCCTGAGTTAACTTTTTAAGTGGGATACACGAAGCCCATTTACTCTAATGGCCTCAAGCCATGAGAGAATCACATTTTTATACCAAGCCTGGCTTTCCTAAAGGGAAAAGGTAGAAATATTTGCAAGTGGATTTAGTGTGGCCAGAACACACCCAAACAAACCACAAATAGAGACATTGCCAGCGAGTGCACAGGGGAGGGGTCTTTGGGTCTCTGATGTGACTGTGGAGCAGGGTCCCTGAAGTCGGTGCATTTTGCATTAATTGTACAATATTCACTTTATAACTAGGACGGGACCCATTTTTGTTCCGTTGCTGATAACTGGTTTCACCTACTAACTAAATATCAGTTATTATAAAAGACAACTGGGATTGGTCAGAATTAAAAGGGCAGATTCTTTTAAGTCTTATTTCTTCAACTTCTGGAACCACTGTGCAGTCAATTTTATTCCAAAGCAAATAGGAAAGGTATTCCAGATAAGTATATGTAGCAATATATAGTTTGTGGAAAGACAGAATTTGAAGTTTTTTTTCTCTCTGACCTTTAATCTGGGCACGTTTAGTTTCAAAATGGAGTCGAGGAGTGTGTATTTGGGGAGGAAGATATGCAAAATCAGAGAAATATAGATGAAGAAAGATCCCTACCCTAATAGAAGAAATTGGATTTTAATGCTGGGAAGAACTTAAAGACCTAGTGTTTTTCTGTGTTCTTTTTTAATTTTGCATTATTCAACAGATAAAAAAGATCTGTGCAGAGCTGCTGTGGTTGGGGGTGGAAGGGCCAACAAAGCCCCTCAGCATCTGTGATTCAGACCATTTCTTCTCAACTCATTGTAGTTCTCCTTCCACTTCATCCTGCTGTTTGATTTAAAGCCCAATCAGTGATGTTATGAAAGTTGAAAAAGCTGTTTCATTTCAAACTCTTACTGTTGAAATCTATCATTGGGTCACAATATATTTTGTGTCTGTGGAATACTTGTTTGCCATTAATAGGAGAAACGAAAATTTGTTTTCTGTGCTCTTCTTTTGTTGTCTTGCAGAATAGATTAAACCTCAATTGTTTCTTGAATGGATTCTTCAGAAAGATTTCTTCTTCCTAACTATGTAATTGTCATAATCTTACCAAAATCAATTCATTTAATCTAGGCACTAAGAGTTGAAAAGGTAATGAATGTCAGATGCAGCGAATTGATGCTTTCAGCAATGTGCTGAGATTGGACAGGTAATTTTTGCAGCTTTGGGTCTACCTTTAAAAATAGCCAGCTCCATGCTTGTCACAGTTCCTTTGGGTGAAAATTATTCCTCATATTTGTGGATGCCCTATGTTCTAAAACTGGGATTCTTAGCCTGGCTTTGGAGTTTTGATTTTAACACGCTGGCTGATACAGGTTTATCTCGAGTAACACCAAGATACATGTCACTTTGAAACTGGAGAGGTGAAGAGCTTTTTGTTTGTGTTGTGTGTTTGTTTTTAATCTGTTAAATACTCCTACAATTCCTGTTGTGCCAGATAGCTTCACCTATTTGAAACATGGCTGGAAAAACCACTTTTTAGTGGAGGGTGTAGAGAGTGCATTAGAAATCTGTATGCAACGTTCACATCTATGTAAAGTGACAGGGTCAGTGGGAATTGCAAAAGTTTTTATAGTAGATTTTTATGCCTGTGTATCAACTTTCAAATTATCCAATTGATTCCAGAAACTCAAATAAAATGAAAAGGAAATAGAGACTAAAAGGTAGGTAGTTTCCTTGGTGCTATTCAACTTGGGGGAAGCACCCAATTTTTAATACGAGCCGTTTACAACCATTAATGGTTAAATGGTTTATAGGATTCTTAGTAACAAAAGGTGGTCTAATTACCAAGAGGAGAGAACAATATAGTCAGGTTATTTACAATGTGTGACTGACTTAAATTATGATCCTGTTAACTATACAAAAATGACAGAAAGCAGAAACATCAGAGCAAATTAAACATTTTGGCTTTTCATTAATGATCTTGAATATGGGAGGTGTACACAAGGTTAATTTTTTTCCCTTTAAACATCACATGAGGTCTGCCCTTGGAGTGAACCTGTAATTTCAAAGCATCGGCTCCTAAACAGAAAAAAATGACAGTATTTTTTCTTTTCCACGAGGCCACACTAGGGTGGTTAGTTTCTGTCAGTAAATCACATGGTAGGGTTTATAATGCCTGTCTAAATCAATTTTAGGTGTGATTTCTTGCCTTGTGATTTTTGTTTTACTCTGAGTTACTAGTTGATTTTAATTGTTCTTATTTGCAGCCTTTAAATATTGATGGACTGTGTCATTTACAACACTCTTTTGTGGCACTGACCTTTACAGGGAGTTTGCATATGAACCCAAGAACATTTTTTCAGCAGTGGCATAGTGGGGGAGCTTGTTGGGGAGATGTGAAACAGATAATAAGTATGCAAATGGAGCTGTGAAAATTAGTGTTCAGAATCCAGTTTGCAGGAGAAAAGTATAGATTTTTTTTACTAGACCAGAAATATTATTTATAATAAGTATAATATATTCATTTAAAATGTAAGAATAGTCTTAAAAACACAGTCATGATGGGAGGCTTTAATATGCCTCTCAGAAATTGACAGGTGAACCAATAACAGAAGAAGCATATAGAAAATATGAATAACTCAATTAACAAGTTGGATTTAATAAGAGAATTTAGAGTTATTTTCATAACCCAGCAAAAAAGGAACACATACTCTTTTTAGGTACTCATTTAGCACTGAAAACGTTGATTATGATCCAGCCCACAAAGAAAATCTCAGTATGTTTCAGACATTGTATATAGTCCAGGTTCTCCAAACAAGATACAGTAATACTAGGTAGTAGTAACAAGGCTAACCGTCCCCAGTCTAACAACTTGGAAATTTTTAAAAATTATTCTTTATAGCCGTTTTTTAAAGATATAATTCACATACCATAAAATTCACTCTAAAGTGTACAATTCAGTAGCTTTTTGCATATTCACAGAGTTCTGCAACCATCACCACTATCTAATTTCAAGACATTTCATTACCCCAAAAACATTAACAGTCACTCCCTGTTCCTCCCTCCTCCCAGCTCCTGGCAACCACTAATCCTTTCTGTCTTAATGGACTTGCCTATTCTGGACATTTCATATCAATGGAATCATACAATATTTGGCCTTTTGTAACTGGCTTCTTCCACTTAGCATAATGTTTTTTGGGTTCATTCATGTTGCAGCATGTATCCATATTTCATTCCTTTTTTGGCTGAATAATATTCCATTGTATGGATGTAGCACATTTTGTTTATCCATTCGTCAGTTAATGGACATTTGGATTGTTTCTACCTTTTGACTATTACAAATAATGCTGCCATGAACATTTGTGTACAAGATTTTTTGTGAACATATTTTTTCATTATATGAAACATGAAAAAAACTCTAGTTAAAGAAATCAAAATAAAAATGACACACTATTTAGAAGTCAATGAAAATGAGAACTTTCCATATAGAAACCCATGATCTGAAACCATAGCAATTCTTAGAGAACAAATTGAAATCTTAGTCTTAAAGACATTTATAAGAAACTTAGAATTGCTGAAAATAAATGAACTAAGTATTCAAATCCAATATTTCAAAAAAAAAGAGGAACAAAATAAACTAAAAAGGCCAAATAACATAAATAAGTAATAACTATAAATCTAGAAATTATTAAAAAAAAACATGATTGAAGAAAAAAAGGATTTGATAAATAAAGAACTCTTTCTTTGAAAACACTGATAAAGTAGGAAAACTTCCAGCAAGCTTAATTTGAAGAAAGAAGGAGATATAACTATGGGTTCATGGGAATTTTCTAAGTATCTTTTAACAGTGAATTTAAAAATGTAAACAATTGTAAACTGTCAAAATTGACTCGAGGATCACATGAATGGAAAATAACCATAGAAAAATGTTACTGTTCTGTTCATCCCTCCGTCTAACCATCCTGACCAGCCATCTAATTCTTACTGAAAAGTAGCCAGATCTCTTTCCCCGTAAATGACACCAGTCACAAATTTTGTTTCAGGCAATTCTCCAAAGCATAGATAGGAAGCTTCCATGTTTAAACATTCTACAAACCAACTTAATTATTGTTACCTAAATCAGACAAGAATATGACCAAGAAAATGTGGGACCATCTCACTTATCAGTAGAGGTGCAAACCAAACAGCAAAATGCCGAAAGACTAATATGTTATGATATTGTAGAGTTTGTCTAGGAATGCAGTTCTGGTCCATTATTAGCAAATCAGTATAGTTTACTAAGTTAATAGTATAAAAGGCAAAAAACCACATGACCTCTCTATCTTTGGTAAATATCTGTCCGAAGCAATCTGTAAGAAGCAGTGAACCTTCAGGAAGATTGATTCATATTTAAAAATATGAATTAGTGGAAATGAGTATTTTTCCTATATAATAGCACTAACCAAATATACAGTATTATGAAAAAAAAAATGATTATGCATCATATGGTAGTTTGAGGCTTTTATGAATCCCAGAAGATCATGTTCTTAAAACTAATCCATTTCTGTGGGCCTTTTGATTAGATTACTTAAGTAAGGAGTGACTGAATGTGGGTCTTAATCCTGTTACCAGAGTACTTTATAAACCGAATGAATACAGAGAGATACAGAGAAAAACCTATAGAAGCTGGGAGAGAAAACCCTGGAAGCCAGAAGCTGAAAGCAGGGAAACCCGGAGGAGAAGGGAGAGGCCAGCAAATGCTGCCATGTGCCTTGCCATATGAAAGAGGAGTCCAGGATCACTGACAGCTGGTCTTTGAAGAGAGAGCATCGCCTGATGATGCCTTGATTTGGACACTTTCTCGGCCTCAGAACTGTAAGCTTGCAAGTTAATAAATGCCCATTGTAAAAACCAACTGTAGCCATTTGGTAATTTGATGTAATTATGAATTCCAAAAATATAATTGGATCATGCTTGTAAACTGAGCTGTTAATCTGGGCATGATTAAGTTATGATTAGGGCGTTGACTGGGCCACCTCAGTAGGGCGTTGAGCCCCGCCCCTTGGTGGGTGGGGGAATCGAATATAAAAGGCAAGGCAAAGGACAGAGCGAGCAGTTTTTGAGAAGCAGTTTTGACGTTGGAGTTTTGGTGTTGGTGAGAAGGCCCCAGGAGAAGAGAAGTGAGCCGTTCACCTGATAGTCTACAGCTGACCTTGTGGAGGAACCAGAGGAGCTAAGCCCAGAGAGAAACGCAGCCCTGGGAAGAGAGGAACCCAAGAAACCTGAACCCTGGCAAACGTTGGCAGCTGTCTTGCTCCAACATGTGGCAATGGACTTTGGTGAGAGAAGAAACAACGCTTTATGGCCTGGTATCTGTGGACTTCTACCCCAAATAAATACCCTTTATAAAGACCAACCCATTTTTGGTATTTCACATTAGCACCCCTTTGGCTGACTAATAACACCAACCTATTTCTGGTTTATTGCTTAACAAACTTAAACACATCACCATATATAAAAATGTAAAAATTAACAAAAACATGTACCTGAGTATATGATAGAACTTTACTGAAGTATATAAAAAGAGATATTAATAAATGGAGATGCATTCCACTCCTGTCTAGGAACTCAGTTTTATAAAGACATTTCTCTCCAAATTAATGTAACACTTCTGTGCAATTCCAGTAAAATCCTACTACTATTTCTTTTTAGGGCTTGACAGGTTGTTTCTGAAGTTCATACAGAGGTATAAATAAGCAAAAATGGCAAAGATATTATGTTTAAGAGAGAAATACTTAGGGGGAATTTGTCCTACCATGCAAATTTACCCTCCCTGCCAACCTGCCATAGAAACTTCATACATATATCCATGTGGGCATGAGAATATAATAAAGGTAACTTTCACATTGGTAAGAAAGGATGGGCTATTTAACATATAGTGTTGAGTGAACTGGCAATATCTTTGGGAAAATATATCTTTAGATCTCTAATTCATACCATATACCAAATTTCAAATCTATAAAATTCCAGAAGGAAATAAAGCAATATATTTTTACAGTTATGGAGAAAGCCTTTAAAAGCATGACAAGAAGCCCTGGAGTCTTAAAATGTTTAACAAACTCAATATCACGAATATTATGGTAGAAAAACCATTAACAAAATTAAAGTATGGACAGCTAACTAGGAGAAAATATGTGAAATACATGTGACAGATAAAGGATTAATATCCCAGATCTATAGAGAGATCACAAATCAGTAAGGAAAAGGCAATGGAATAGAAAAATGAGCAGAGGATATGAATAATCACAGAAGAAAAACAAGTAGTTAATAAACATTAAAATACCTTCCATTTTTCCCTTTGTGATCAGGGAAAATGACTATTAGATTTAATTTTTCATCTGACTGGCAAAAATTAAAATGAATGAAAATGTCCATTGCTTGGAAAGGTATGGCAAAAAGGGCACTCATATACACTTGCTGGAAATTTAGATTGACTTAGCCTACTGAGGAGGATAGCAACTATCCAGCCTTAAAACATACACACTTTAGACCCAGCAGTTCTACTGCTTTCCTGCAAACATTTATCACTGCAGTATTTATAACAGAAAAATTGGGCACAGCCTAAGTGTCCCCCAGTAAGCAAATAGGTTAAATAAAATTTGGAGTGTCCTTTATAGGTAGTACCATGCAGCTATTAAAAAGAACACTCAGGTTTTGTGGTTTGACATGAAAAAATGCCATATGTCACTTAGCATAATGGTTGAGCGCCCAGGTCTGGAATCAGACCTGTCACCTGCTAGCTGGGTGACCTTGAACAAGTTACTTAACTTTGCTAAGCCTCAGTTTGCCCATCTGTACAAATGGGGCTATTTATAGTACTTACCTCTTAGAGGCTTTGTGGGAATTAAATGAGATAATTTATGCTTCCTGCTGGACACAGTAGTAAACCTTCAATAAAAGGCAGATAGAAAATGCAACACAAACGTGGGAAATGAAAAAGTTAGAGAAGTATGCTTGTCACAGTGCTTGTAAATTAAGAGGAGGTAGTGGGAGTTTAGGGATACTCCCTTTTTTACTTTGCATTTCTGTATGGTTTTGTTAAATTGCCAAATGATTTTCCACTTTTTAAATTTTAGCAAATGCTGTCTTGTAATTTTTAAGCTAGTAAAGTGCTTTCAAAACACCTTCTGTATAGTGTTTCTAAGGCTCACCACAGTCCTCCTTCCCCTCATTCTACTTTCAGCAATTCAGTCTACATCGTAGTTATTTAACTATCAGGCATTTCTTACTCTGAATAGAATCATCCCCCAACCCTTCGTTTTGAATAATCCAGAATATAGGAATAGTGGTGAAAGTTTTTCTTTTCCTGGCAGCTTCCCTTTCTGGCTATGGCTTGACTTGCATGAGGAGGAAGGGAAGCAGCCAGGTACAGTCAAAAGAAAACATATTTTGGATGTTAGGAAAAATGGGCTTCTAGGCCCAGCCATTCAGTAGCATTCCTGTAGACACACTCCTGCCTCCCCCATCCCCACCCTCACCTCCTGCCTCCCACCTTCTTTGAAGAAGCAAAGCAAATGAATTTCTTTTATGTCTCCCTAATTTTCACCTTCCTCCTCGTTTCCTCCCAGCATTTCTTCTTCCTTCCTTCCTGGCCCTGAGGCCAGGCAGTGGTCTCACCTCATTTGGAGTTTAAGAGACTGGAGACCTCTGGTGTCAAAATTTCATCTCTTTTAGGCAATTGAACCCTTTCCCAATTGCTTTTCAGGTTGCTAGAAGCATTAAAAGAAAGCTGAGGGTAAATTCCCAAGAGTACCTGTTATTAGGCACAAACAGTTCTCACCACTCCAAATTGGCTTCAAATAAGGTTGGGTCAGTCCTTTGCTCAAGTGTGATTATAGTGTCTCTTAATCTGTATTCCCACCCCCTACAACTAGGTGGTATGTAGAGACTTAAGAATTCTGTGATGACTATAACCTTTTGCATTGTGCTGTCACGTTGTTAGTATCACCAGTAAATGACATCGTTTTTCATTACTATAGCTGCCTCCAGCCATAGATCCAGAAAGGTCAATTTTAATTAAATACTAAAGAAAAATACATTTTGTGGGTTTTTCCCCCCTTTTAGAAGAATAGCTTATTAGCTTTCTGATTTTTATTTTTTTGGTAACACATACTATCTTGCTGAACTTGCAGAGAATGGGGACATCTTAGAGGCTCTTAAAATTCTTTGTTAATGACCTAGGATAGTGCAAACACTTTTGAGGAAGGGGAACTGGCATCACCATGCCTACCCTCTGCCAGGAAGTATCCTATGCACAGGACCCACTTCATCCCAATAAATCATGCATCAAAAGTTAGAACAGGAAAGAATATACGATGATCTGAGCCCAACTCTCATTTTGCAGATGAAAGTGAGGACTGAAGGGTTTACTTGACTCTGAGGTTACTAATGAGCTGATAAGGGAAGGAAGGAATGTAGAAAAGAGGGGTGTCAGAGGAAGGACAAACAGACACTCAGGTTAAGCAGGTACATTTATTTGGGTCTAATAAGATTAAACATACAGCAATGTATATTATTTTTTATTATTGAGATAAAATTCACATATCATAAAATTAACATTTTAAAGTATACAATTTGGTGGCTTTTAAATACATTCACAATGTTGTACAGTCATCACCACTGTCTAATTCTAGAACTTTTTCATCACCCCAAAAAGAAACCTTTTACCCAGTAGCAATCATTCCCCATTTCCCCTCCCCCCAGCTCCTGGCAACCACTAATTTGCTCTCTGCCTCTATGGATCTGCCTATTCTGGACATATCATATAAATGGGATCAGAAAATGCATGGCCTTTGTTTCTGGCTTCTTTCACTTGGCATAAGGTTTGCAAGGTTTATCCATGTCGGTAGCATGTATTAATACTGCTTTCCTTTTTATGGCTGAATGATATTCCGTTGTATGGATATAGCACATTTTGTTTATCCAATCAACAGTTGACAGGCACTTGGGTTGCTCTGATTTTTCAGCTATTATGAATAACGCTGCTACCAACATTCATGTGCAAGGTTTCATTTCAACAGCTGTTGTCAGCTCTCTTGGGTATACAGCTAGGAGTGGAAGTACTGGTTCTCATGGTAATTCTATGTTTAGCTTTTTGAGAAGCTGCCAAATTGTTTTCCATGGTGGATGTGTATTATTATTATTTTTTTAAGATTTTTATTTATTTATTTACTTTTTAAAATCCGTCTTAACACACACACCCCTCCATTTTTTGCTGTTTTTGTGTCCATTCACTGGGCAATTCTCTGTGTCTGTTTCCTGCCCTCTCTCCTCATCCTTCTCCTCCTGTCTTCACCGGGATTTGAGCCTAGGGACCTCGGATGTGGGAGAGAGGCATCCTACCACCTGCGCCACCTCAGTTCCTGGTTTTTCGGTGCATCTTGTCTTGGCTCTCCCCTGCGTCTCTCTCCTATTACATCATCATCTTGCTGGGTGTTCAGTGGGGCCTGGGGGCTCACCCGCTTGCAGGGCCTGACAGTGCGCCTGCACACCTTCTGTAGTTTTCTTTATTTTACCAGGAGGTCCCGGGGATCTAACTCAGGTCCCTCCATATGGGAAACGGATGCCCAACCAGCCACACCTGCCCCCTGTGTATTATTTTTAAAGCAACATTTAACTCACACTGTTTCTTAAAACAAACACTGAGTCATGTGCGGCCCCTCAGCTAGACCAGGAGGATGCAAAGGGGAATGAAAAGCAGCCCCTATCCACAGGCAAAGAAATCAGAGAAATATTGGGCTGTACAGGTGGAGGTGGGAGGGGCAAGGCTTAAGGGAGAGACATTTTAGCTCTGGACTCAGAGGTCACATGGGAAGGGACCCAGCCTCAGGACAGTTGGATTCTTTCCTCCAAAGAGTACATAGTTCTGGTGTAAAGAGGGCTAATGAGCTGCCGTTAGCAGGCAGCCATTTTTTATATAAGGCCATCTGCTAGCCAGATTGTTGGTTTCCTAGTTTTCCTGTTCATTGCCTTCATTACTGATTTAGCATCACTTCTTAAAGTGAATCCTCATTCAATATTCCAATACCGCCTGGTGATACTCAGATCTTTTGCATCCCTCTCATATTTTTGCAGAATCATAGTACCCCAGAAACCTCTGTCAGGTAGACAAACAAAACACACATACATGATAGGAGAATATATTACATGGTACATGGAACAAAAAAGAAAAGTTTAAAGAAACAAACCTTCTGTCTTTGGAGTATGGACTATAAACTTCATGTCAGTGTTGAATTTCTTGATCTTGGAGTGACTGACTTGACGGGTGGGTGTCCTTGTTCTTGGGAAATGTACATGAAGGGGGCATGATGTATGCAGACTACTCTCAGATGTTTGGAGGGTGGATAGATTGGTGTATGGGTGGATGGACGGGTGGATGGGTGGATGGGTGGA
>JAQZBX010071310.1:0-15259 GCA_029593785.1 Cabassous unicinctus | reverse complement strand
TGCAGCCTTTGTCTGGGTTGGGTTGAAACTGTAGCTTCCCTCAAAGCTGGGACCCAGGGATCCAAATTTGCTAATCAAAAGCCATGATCAGGGAGTGGATGTGGCTCAAGCAGTTGAGTCTCTGCTTCCTAAATGGGAGGTCCCAGTTCTGTCCCTGGTGCCTCCTAAAAACAAAAAAAAAACAAACAACAAGCAAACAAACGAAAAAACCAACTCAGGGGAGCCGATGTGGCTCAGTGGTTGAGCGCTGGCTTTCCATACGTGAGGTCCTGGGTTCAATCTCAGCCCGATACCTAAAAAAGACAAAACCGTGGTCAATGATTGGCTGTGCACTATGTCCCTTTCTGTCAGCAGCTGCTAGCCAGGCACTAGACCCTGTGGTGGCCTGCCACAAGAGTGGGGGTTGGGTGCAGGTAGGCACCACCCAGGCAGAGCCGTTTAGAGTTTTTTACCGTAATTTATCAGCCTCTTCCCCCTGCTCTTCCCTGGATACTGCACAGTGTCATCCTGGCCTCTGAAATTTCAAAGTAGTTGTTTCAGACAGTTTCTGCCTGTTTAGTAGTTACTTTGGTGGAAGGACTGGATCCTGAAGCTCCCTACTCTACCATCTTTCCTGGAGGTTGCTCTGCTTTCCACATTTTTTTTTTTAGGTACTGGGACTGGGGATTGAACCTGGGACCTTGTGTGTGGGAAGCTGGCACTCAACCACTGAGCTATATTGGCTCACCTGAGTTGGTTTTTTTGTTTGTTGTTTTTGTTTTTAGGAGGTACCAGGGATTGAACCCAGAACCTTGTATGTGGAAAGCAGGCCCTCAACCGCTTGAGCTACATCCGCTCCCCATCCACATTTTTTAAAATTAGTTTTTAAATCACAGTAATAATGTGCATATTGTTAAACAATTCTTTGAAACCTGTAGTAAGAACTATTCTCTTTCTCACCTTTCTCTGCAACCTGTTTCTGATCCCCAGAGACATCTATTTTCAACTTCTTCTGCTAGTTCTTCTGATATTTAGGATCTTATCTCAAAATCAGTATGCTTATTTTGCTTTTTCTTAAATATCTTATTCTGATGTCTCTGATGTCTCTTCTCACTTAAGATCACAGGCTGTGAAGTCAGACTCCTAGTCTTAAAGGTAGACTTGGTGGTCCTGAAATGCTCATTTCCTTCATTTATTTGAGCCTCAGTTTCCATTATCTGTAAAATGGGATAATCTCTTCTTCAGAGGTTTTCTCTGTGGATCAAATGAGAGATGCTCTATGAAGTGCCTCACACAATTCCTGGCACATTGTAGATGCTTCAGTGTTCCCTTTTATTTTCTCCTGTGATTTTAGACTCTGACACCAATTTTATTTTTGAAGCTCTTAAGTATTCTTGAAAGTGACCTTCTGGATCTTGTTCATTGGGTTGATTGCAAATGTGGCACCTTTACTGTGGAGTTACCTGTCGTCTTTTTTCTAGGTTGTCTCTGAACTTTGGAGTGTTTTGGGGGTTTGTTTTATACTCCTCCCTTTTGGAGAAAGATGGTACTTCTAGTTCTTTATTAAACTTCTTACAAACGGATCTAGAATTTGTTTGTTTTGCATTGAGTTGCATGTTTTGGATTTCATTTTGGGAGGAAAGAGAGTAGAGGCAACAACTAATGCCCATTTTTTTTCCTTCTGAGTTCAGATCCAATTTGAGAAATGAGACTGATGATAGCCAGAATATCAGCTTTGATACTGACACAGCTGTTGGAGTACAGCTCTTAGATCTGTGACCAGATGGGCTTCATAACCTTACCTTTCCAGTCCCAGGCAGGCTTGGCCAATGCAGGCTTCCCACTGGTGCTAAGGCCAGGCTTCTCCAAAAATGCTCCCCCCCCACCACGGCTGAGCCTTTTTTTCAAGTCTTACTGATGAGATACTTCTGACTCTTCCAAGGAAAGGGTCTAGTAGGTGAAGGACTGGAGCCAAAGGCCAGATGGCTTCCTCCCACACTCGTCTCTCCTGGGCAATGGAAGCTCCCTCCCTCCTACAAGAAGCAGAGGCTTGTGGGATCAGCTTTCCAGGGAGAGATCATGACCAGCAGCACCCCAACAGTGTTACAGTTTGCAGTGTTTAAAGTCTTTCAGCAAAGAGCAGTTGATAGTAAGGGTTTAAGTGGGTGTTCCACCAGAATGGAGTGATTGAAGAAATCCTACTTCTCAGAAGCAAACACCTGCCTTCCAGCTGAGACTGACTTTTTAAGATTTGGATTATGTTTTCTCTATGTATGTTTCCTTTGCAGTTTTTGTATTTTTTTTTTTATCCATTCTTAGCAGATTCTGAAAATCCACATAATGGTTTACCAGGCAATAATTTTGAGCTTTTCAGGTGTTTTGATGTATTTTAATGTGTGTCCATGTTGTGTTCCAGTTGCTTGGAAGAAATTTTAAAAAGCAGATGTGAGCCCAAGAGTGGATTGTTGTTCTTGATGTGCTTTTGTACCCTTTTTATTTTAAAAAGATTAAACTCTGCCAAACTTGACACCATAAAAGACTGCTCTGCTCTCCCCCTAGTTTTATATATAAATAAGCTATAGCTAGAATGCATAATACTTATACTTATACCTTGAACTGTTAACCCACAGAGACCAGAAATGTTTTCAACTTGGGCAATAATGTCTCCTTTCTGTCAGAGGTGAATGCTACGTGGTTATGTTGGGTTATTTTTTATTTATTTAATTTTTTTGAG
Source organism: Cabassous unicinctus (assembly GCA_029593785.1). Classification (NCBI taxonomy): domain Eukaryota; kingdom Metazoa; phylum Chordata; class Mammalia; order Cingulata; family Chlamyphoridae; genus Cabassous; species Cabassous unicinctus. The sequence goes on along the minus strand of JAQZBX010071310.1, from coordinate 12,546 downwards.
GTACCGGGGCTGGGGATTGAACCCGGGACCTTGTAATGTGGGAAGCTGGTGCTCAAGCACTGAGCCACATCGGCTCCCCTGAGTTGGTTTTTTCATTTTGTTTTGCTTGTTATTTGTTGTTGTTGTTTTTTAAAGATTTATTTTACTTATTTATTCCCCCCCACCCCCCACCCCCTGTCGTTTGTGGTCACTATCTGCTCTCTGTGTCCATTTGCTGTGTGCTCTTTGTGTCTGCTCATCTTCTCTTTAGGAGGCACTGGGAACCGAACCCAGGACCTCCCATGTGGAAGAGAGGCGCTCTGTCACCTGGGTCACCTCAACTCCCTGGTTTCTTGTGTGTCTCATTGTCTCTCCTCTTTGTGTCGCTTTTGTTGCGTCATCTTGTTGTGTCAGTTCACTGCTCCTGCCTTCTCCAGGAGGCACCGGGAACCGAGTCTGGGACCTCCAATGTGGTAGGTGGAAGCCCAATCGCTTGAGCCACATCCGCTTCCGTGTTTGTTTGTTTTTGTTTGTTTTTAGGAGGTACCAGGAACTGAACCTAGGACCTTCCCGTGTGGGAAGCAGGCACTCAACCACTTGAGCCACATCCACTCCCCATTGGTTATGTCTGATTGTCTCCCTACCATATTGGCTAGGTCATTATTATGGGTTCTGGAAACAAAAGGCAGAGTAAAAAATGCTTTTTATTTTTGGTGGCTAAACTATTTTTAAAGGTAGCAAAATTATTTTTAAATAACTTGATTATTGAATAGTAAAATAATAAATATAAAATATATTTATTACTTTTTTCTACTTATTTCTATATTCTGTCCAATAAGGAAAAGAAGACTGGATGTTTTACTTGCATAGAACTGCCATTCCTTTTTTTCCAAATTAAACAATGTTGTTTCTTAGTGTACAAAGGGCATATTAGTTTTCTTGATTTAGTGGGGCCATGGATGGTGAAAGGCTGACTTTTAAACAAGTAGGTATATATAGAATTTACCTTATAGTTAGAATCTGAACTCTTATGGCGCTCTTCTAGCCGATCTCGTTTTCTTTCCCAGTTTAGGTTCTCACCGTTCAACCCTCACAATTTATTGCTAATCTTAAACTGATGTAATTATTTTACTGCCTTATCCTGAATTGGTTGAGTGTCTTTGGATTGTTCAATTAAGTTGTGCCAAGTGTGTTGTAGGTGGCCCTTTGAGCATATACTCTAACTCCTTTATGAATTCTTCCCTGAAATGCAGATGCTGTATCAGTTTGAGTGTGAAGTCACACTTTTTGGGTGGAATCTTTGGATAGATACCATGTTGACTTTCCCTCCTGCTGTTTCAGCTCCTTATGAAGGTAGACAGCCTCTTGTCCAGCCTGAGGGACCCTCGTCGGGGGGTCCTGGAGCCAAGCCCCCTCGTCTTCAGGCTTCCCTTATACGGGTAAGTGATGGTGTGGGGGGTTATGCCAATGGGCGAGTGGAGACAAGCTTTGGACTTCAGGGACATGGCTTTTTGATTGCAAGGAAGATCTAAAACTGCCCCCTCATGCAAATATTGCACTTCTGTTGTATTTCCCTAAATCTTTTCTGTGTATGTTCCTACCCCTTCTCCGTGTCTCTAGAATAAAACAGGCTGGTTCCTGGTCTTCGGTGTGTCTAGAGTGCCCCTCTACCTTCATCTCCCTAATCTTTAGGCACTTCTGTCAGGAGAATTGCACTTTACTTTTTCCAAAACAGCCCATCTTCTCTGTGCCTTATTCTTTCTTCCTACTCGTTCATTGCATAGTTAATTGTTGTCCATTTCTTTTGTGCCTCCAATTAGGGCGTAAGCTTTTGGAAGGTAGCGATAGCTCTCTTGTACTCTCTCTTGGTACCTGATCCAGTGCTCTTTGGAGAGCAGCTATTTTACAAGTGGCAGTACCTACTGTTTATTGTATGTAGTAGATACTAAAAGAAATATTATGGCAAATGCTCAGGCAATATCTCATTTTCTCTTGGCTACACCACACCTTTCTCCATTGTTTTCATTTGGATAAAGAGCTCTTACTTTCTGTGTGTCTACAGCTATTATCTTAAGTAGCATCTCTGTGTTGAGGAAATATTCTCAAAGAAGGCATTGTGTGCATGTGTATGTGTGTGAGAGAGAGAAATTACCAAAAAATTGGGTTCACTGATATTAAAGACCAGAGAAAGTGGGGTGCTTTGTATAGTATTTCATTTGTACATCTCAGGAAGAAGGATCATTTATGCACAGACAAGTCTACTCAGAAGGATGGTGTCAGCCACTGCCATAAAGAAATGGGATGATAGTCTGGAACAGAAGAAACAAAGTCTAAAGAAGTCCTGATGTTGCTTGAGTACCCTGTGGGTATAGGACTCTGTGTTAGACATGCACAGAACTTTAACTTCTGAGTTGCTACTCCGTACAAATCACTTTCTATAAGTGTACTTCCACTTAATACTTTCTCCAACCTTGGGATCTAGGTACTAATATCTCTATTTTTATAGATAAGTTAACTATGATTCAGAGAGGTCAAACAACTGGTTTAAGGTTTCACAACTAGTAAGTGACAGAGCCAGGATTTGAACCTAGGCCTGTCCAAGGTCAAAACCTGTGCTCTTTAACTTGTACAGCAGTGTTCATGGCAGCTTTATTCACAATAGCTGCAAGGTAGGAACAACCCAAATGTCCATCAACAGTCGAAGGAATAAACAAAATGTGGTATAGCCATACAATGGAATACTGTTCAGCTATAAAAAGGAATGAAGTTCTGATACATGCTGTAATATGGATGAACCTTGAAAACATTATGCTAAGTGAAATAAGCCTGACACAAAAGGACAAATATTGTGTGATTTTACTGATATGAAATATCTAAAATAAGCAAATTCATAGAGGCAGTAAGTAGATTAGAGGTTACCAGGGGTGGTGGGGGAGGGGCAATTATTTCTTAATGGGTATAGAGTTTCTCTTTTGGGTGATGAAAATGTTTTAGTAATGGAAGGTAGCACAACACTGTAAAAATAATGACACTGGATTGTACATTTAAAATGGTTAAATTGGTAAATGTTAGGTTATATATATGTACCACAATTAAAAAAACCCTATGCTATTGAATACTTTGCTATACATTAGAGTCACATATTAAAAGGAAAATAGCTTCTAGAGTTGTTGCATAAACAAAAATTGGGTGTTATAAAAGTATTCTTGAAAATCCCTTATTGGTACCACATTGAAGAACCAAGATACCATATTCTCCTAGGACTAGTACAGCTCAGTTTTACCCCCAAGTTGGAATAGACAACTGTTTCTTCAGCTGAGCCCCAGACGTAGTAGTTGGCTGGGTTTAGAGATCCTGTAGCTTGTTTATGCATCTTTAAACAAGAGGGTTACACCCGCCGTGGAGTGACGGTTACATTAGGAAAGGTAGTTTGAGGGGCTGAAGTTCAACCCCCAAATCTCTAGGGTGTAGCTGTAGAGTGCATTCTGGTGCCGAAAAGATCAAATCCTTAATGCTTACCATGATGGTCAAACAAGCAGTTAATGGTGAACTTGGAAGTGGTAGGACTGGGCTTACTGGACCTTTTCTACCTAGCCCTGTGATTGGGTTGGCCATGGGCTCCCACCTGGATTTGGTGCTCTCTTGACTTTTCTTCTAATCTCTAGGTTTATTTTTCTGCTAATAAACGTGCTTCTTGAGCCTTTCACTCAACCACACACCTGTTAAGCAGCAGGCACAGTGTTGAACATATAAAAATGAGGTATAGCATGTCCATCCCTGCCCTCATGGAGCTTACAGGCTACTGGAGGATATGGTCATTAACCAAACCATCAGAGTAGATATTCAACTAACACATGTGATGTGAATGAAAAGTACACTGTACTTTGAGGATGAAAGATTAGGGGTAGGGGGTGGGCAATGCCTAGCCTTAGTGGGCAAGGGGTGATTAAGTGAGGCTTCTGGGAAGAATAACATTTGAGTTGAAATGGGGAGGATGCCTAAGTGTTAGCCAGATGAGCGATGGGAATGGGAGGAGTAGGTGAGAGGATAACTCAGCAGGGGGAACTGCATATACAAAGACTCCATCTGCTTGGCACTCTATACACATCATCTCTTTAAATGCTCACAGCTATCTTAGGAAGTGATTATTGTTATTGTCCCTTTTTTTTTCTCCAGCTGAAAAAACCTGAGGTTTAAAAATGTTGTTTAATTTGCCCAAGGTCACGGCTAGGAAGTGGCAGGGTTGGAATTCAGACACTGGACACGATTCCTCAGTCTCTGGCGGGGGAGGCTCATGGATGGAGAGACCATCTGTTGAGATTCAGAGCCCTGGAAGAGAAATTCGCATTGGGGATGTTGGGGAGAGATCACGAATTCAGTGTTGGGTGTTGGGATTTGAGTTTTTGAGATAGCCAAGAGGAGGTGTCAAAGAGATGGTCTGGAGCGCCAGGGGAAAGCTCGGGGCTGGACGTAGGTATTTGGCAGCCATTGGCCATTAGAAGGTGTTATGCTACAGTGCAGAGAGAACCAACCAGGTTCTCCCCAGGCCCAGACAACCTTTGTGTGACCTTGGGCAAGTTCCTTCTCTTTTCTGTAACACGAATGACTTGGAATGGATTTAACAGTCCATTGTGAACAATCTGCAGCAGTCTGAATCTCATAATGCTTCTTGGGTATGAGCGGAGCGTTCCCCCCCTTCTGCTTGGAGCATGATCTTCTGTTTAAGAGAGCAAAAGGCTTTTCTCAGGACAGCAGCCTGTAGTTTTTATGGTCGATGTGCTATTCTTCTGTTTTTAGGTTTCTTTCTTACGCTTATCAACTTGGTTTGGCTAGACTCCACATTCCAGAAAGCAAAATGCCAACCCAAATTAGTCATGCAATGAAGGTTTGTTGGTGGTAGGAGATTAATATTTATTGGGCATGATGCTAGGCTAGACTGGGGTAGCTAATCCCCTTCATGATGCCATGTTCATCGGGTGATGGCAACCTTCTCTCTCTCTCCTGACTTCCTCTATGGTCTTGCATTAAGTCCTTCCTGCCTGATTGGAAGGGGGCAAGGCCTCTGGGTACTGGGGGAGGCTGGGCCAGTGCTGTTTGTAGCTGACGGACTTGGCAGCTTGGAAGTGCTTATGCCAAATTCAGTGTCTTAACTTTGGAATGATTGATTAGACCTTTTGATTAATAGTTTAAGAATTTCAATTTTTTCTTCAGTGTGTTGAATTTCGCCCCCTCAGAATTTCAGAGGCTAAGCATATCCTCTGTTGATAGATGGTTGATAGTGGTTTGTAAAGAAATTTTAAGGCTTCTTTTCTGCTTCATCTGTTATGATGTGTTTATAGGTCATTTTGTGGTTTACTTTTCACAAGTTCTCCTAAACATCTAGAATATGTAGTCATTTGTAATTCTGCTGGCTTAGGACTTAGAATTGCCCCTTCTTCTCCCACCATTGAAATGCCCTCATTCTTTAGTGTCCATGACCACTATGTGAGTGGTCTTAATAAATTATTTCCCTTCCCTAATACTCAAGTTTCCTGTTCTGCAAAATGGGAATAATAGATCCTAAGTTACAGGGTTGTTGTGAAGGTAGAAACAGATAATGTATATGGAGCCCTTCGCAGGGTTCCTGGCTCTTAGTAAAGGTAATGAATATATGTTACCTACTGCTCCTCTATGTTTATAGTCATAGTTTTAAAAAATTTAGTGTGTCTTAATAAGCAGCAAGTGTGTGTTGTACATTAGGCTCAGAGAGATTTCTACAGTTTAGCAGCCAACCTTCTAAGCTGTTGAAATTAGATCCTCGAGTTTGATAATTTGTGGTTCAAGCCAGCTTTATGGATCTATTTCCATGAAGAAACTCATGAGGTTAAATTGCTCTGTTAGGATTTAGTTTTAACTAACTTCTCTACAGATGAAAACAGAAGTTACTGCTTGCAACTTCCTGTGAATCTATAATTTCAAAACAAAAATTAAAAAAAAGAAAGACCTTCTTTAAAGTTCTCTGACTTCTTAGGTAAGGGAGGGGACCTAGCCTTTGTGGTGTGGAGTGACAGTGCTTGATAAATGCGTATACAGTTCTGCCCCCTTACAGCAGAGCTCCGGCCAAGCCCTCTGCCTCCTGACCAGGATCGACACTGTCCAATCATTTGCTCATATTTTCAGTCATTCAACAAATATTTATTGAGCATTTCCTAAGTGCTATGACCAGAAGACAGGATTTCCTCCCTCAGGGGACTTACGTGGTAGTGGGGATGGAGTGGGGTGGGAGACAGGCATCGGCAAGATTTAGAGAGCATAATAGAGAATGGTTTAATGTAAAGCAACATGGGTGACGTCCGTCTCCTCTTTTAGCTCCTTTTCGTCATTCCTTTTTTAACGCTTCGTCTCATGGTTTTTACCCTAGCCCTCCTCTCCTTTTCGTCTGTATATCTTCCCTGGGATTCTCCTCCAACCCATAAAAGATGAGTTCGTATTAACCAAACAGACTGATGTAAAAAAATGGATCACCATTCTCTCCTTATGCATAGTCTTCATGGACAGTCAAATTAGAAAGTTGTTTGAGCTCACAATCAGAACAAGGAGAGTTAGTTAATCTGATGTCATTAGGTGGTCAAATTACAGAGATAATGTGGCCTTAGGCGTCCATCTGCCACGCAGGAATGGTCATGCTGTCGGGACTGGGCAGAACCTCCTTTCCTTTGGGCCTGGCTTAAAACATATGTTAGGTAGGGTAACAGCTGCTATACCAGATAGGTCCCACATTTCAGTGACCTAACCCAGTGGGTCTCTTCCTCACTCACTCAACGGGCTGGAAGGCAGCATTTTTCCACGTGGTGATTTGGGTATCAGGCCTCAGGACTGGTAGCTCCATCACCCCGTATTCAGCTGGCAGGTGGGGAAGGGCACAGAGGAGGTCGTCAGGGCACTAGTCCTGCCTGTAAGTGGTGGTGCTTGCATTGACTAGAACTCAGTCACCTGGCTGCACCTAACTACCAGGGGGTCTGGAAAATGTCGTCCCTGGTTGGGCAGCCACTCAGTGACACCACTAGACCAAGCATGTGGAGGACTCTGGTCATCCAAGATCCCCTATATGAGCACTGTCATCATTTGTCTTTGATGCTTCTTTTTTTCCTCAGCCCCATGGCTGATCAATTCCTATGACCTTCCTTTAGGCAGATCAATATTCACTTGGACTATAATGCAGTGTCACAAGCCCATTAGCCATTCTTTCTCTTTGGAGTGATTGCCTCTTTATGTCGTTGCCCATAAGCTCATGTTTCCATCAGTGACTGCACTATGGTGATCTTACTTCCACAATATTGTTGGCAGGAGAGGTGTCCTCATGTATTCACTGTGGGCTTGATGGAAGCTTTTGTTGCTCCAGGTGGTTTGTTTACTGATGTACCAAAAAGACCCTCTTATAAGATCATTTTGCCCTTATAGGTGAGAATGGCTGAACTTGAAGGCAGCATTCACAAGTGGGATTATATTCTAAACAGAAATGTTCTGTGGTTGAAACAGTATACACAGTCTTTTTTTTTTTTTTTTTTTTAGGAGGTTGCAGTTATTGAACCCAGGACCTTGTACATGGGAAGCAGGCACTCAACCACTGAGCTACATCCACTCCCCATACACAGTCTTTTTAAGTTCTCCCTTACAGTGTGTCCTTGCAATGCATATTATTCAGCTCTGCTTGATTTTTAATATACTTAGAGGCTAAGTGTTACCTTTTGGAATTTTATTAACAGTATTACTTTTTAGTGAGTCTTTTGAAGTCTCCTTCATTTTAAACAGCTTCTTTTCCCCAAGGATAATAACTTGCAGGGCTAAATAGTTGCATTTCACTTGAAACAAAACAAAGAGTTTGAATGTTTTAAATATTAGCAAATCTAATTCTCTTGTGTGTAGAGAAACTGTATAATAAACCATATGTATGTAGCTTAAGCAGACAAATGTGAAGATTTCCTTCTCTCTTTCTCTTTCTCTATTTTTTCTTTAAAATACAGGCAGAGCTCAGAATGGACACACTTCGTAGGGTGAATGCATAAAAGTGGATCATTTCCTGGGTCTACCTTCTGCTTGGAAGACCAAGGCTTCACAGTGTCTTTAGGTTCTGCTTAGCCTTGGTTCTGGCTGTCTAATAACTTTAAGTCCCCCCCTGGCTCATACTCTACATTGTGGCCCCACTGTGCATCTGCTCAGGGGCTGCTTTCTCTGCTTCTTTTTCTTTGTATTTCTTGCACATATTCCCCAAGAACAAGGATCTGACCAAACTTGTTTCTGCTAGAGAAGAACCGCCCATGCCAGAGCATCCCAAAGGCCAGAACTGTGTGTCCACCCCACCCTTTACTCCACCTTAGGTGAAACCAGGGGTGAGATGGGCCATGTGGTCAACACATGGCTGCTGGGGCTCATCTTTGTGGCAGAGCTGTGAGTCGAGCAAAGCCTTCTGGAATGGCTGGGGCATGGCAGGGACACTGGAGAGCCAGTGGGGCAGTGGGACTTGAGGAATGGGTAGGAGTTGAATATGGTGGAATCAGAGAAAAGGTATTCCGAAGACAACTGGAAGCCTGCTGAGAGCCCTGGAGGCCAGGGAGAGGAGGCAGATTGCTGTTGGGCCATAAGTCATCTCTCTCGGCTTTTAAGCAGAGAATCAGTCACCTTGTTGTGTATGTTTCTGAGTCCTCCTGCCAAAATAGATTCAAGACTTGCTAAGAGGCACCTAAAGCTACTCAGGAGTAAGGTGTTTAGAGGAAATAGCAAGTCGATGGTCATAGGACTGGAGAAAGAACAACTATGGCATAGCAGTAAAAACAAACGGATGTGGCAGGTTAGTTACCAGGAGGGAAGGGTCCTGGGGCATTTTCTATGGGAGTAATAGCTTCCATGTCAGAACCAGGAAACAGCAGGCAACAACCAGCCTTCATTTGCTGTGTCTTCATTCGCTGTGGCATAGTGAGACTGAGCTTTTGACCTGTGTCCCGACTGTTTCACAAAACATCTCGGCCCACTTAATTGTTCACGCACAGATGTCTGTCTTCCTCTCTCCTGCCCATGCCCAGGTTTTTATGTTCCTTTACTTGAGCTATTTCTGTCAGTGCTGACCTGGAGGGCCAGTGCTTCTGTGAGTGCTACACATTCTAATACAGCTAGTAATCCAATCCAACTCAAGCTGATGTTCTTCCACCCTGTGCCCAACCCTCTGGAACTCAGTCACACATCTGCATTCCTGCTGAGAAAGTGCTGCTGGAGCATGGCTTTGAAATTTGGTGGGAGGGTCTTGGAATGTTGGGTGGTCCATCGGGTGATCAGACTGACTGTTGGATCTGCCTTGCTTTCCTTTCTTTATATGGTTTCTTTATTACCAGAATGATAGGGGCTTTCTGAAACCTTTGAGCACAGATGTGGCCCAGTTTTATTCAAGCACCTGACTTGAATAAAAAAGGTGGTTGTTATTTGCTGATTTTGGGGGCTCATTGAAGGATATGGACAAGTGCCTTAAACTCTGTGAGCCTTACTTTCCCCATCTGGAAAAAGGATAATGATACCTGTTATGCCTACCTCTCAAAAATCTTAAGATGCTCACATGATATAGGAGTGTGTGAAAATGCTTTGTAAATTTCAAAGCACGGTCTGAACTTAAGGTATTAACTAATAGATACTGATTTCCCAGACATTTACAAATGATTTGATTTACATTTAGTAGAAACTCATCCAGTATTAAAAGTGATGTATATTAGTTACTAATGTCTGACAACATATAGCTCTCAACCTCTTGACTATTTGAAAGGGCCCGGATTATTTCTTTGAGGAGTGTCCCCTTTGCTGGGTCCATTCTCACTCAGCACTTGTGGGACTACCCACCCATTCTACAGGCAGTATTTCACCTCATTCCCGAATCACCCTTAGCACAAAGTTTAAGATGTCTAAGGTATTGATATTATACTGAAAAGATGACATCTCAAGGTCATAGCCCCACTCAAAAGTTTTATACAGACCTTTCTCTGAATGGGGTCAGAGGAGAGACAGGTGTTCTTGGGGAGAATTAATTCCTGGAATGGTGGAATGGTGTAGAGGGGTGGGGGTGGTAGTGGGGGGTTCGGAGGTCGGAGAAGATGCCCTGCCATCTTTTCTGGGGACAGTGGGTAGAATGCCCTTCAGTTATTAATTCTCAGACAGCATGCTCAGAAGCAGTCAACACGATGGCTCTTTAGCAGTGGAACCTCTTCCTTTCTTTCCTTGCCTCCCTTTGTCCTATAGGTCCACCTTCCTGTTTCATAAAGTGGGCTCCTGAGGTCCTCCCCTCAGCATGTCCATTTTTGGTTCTTTCACTGTGGCCAGCATAGTTTTTTCTCCTGTACTACTTCTCTGTCTCTCTGGGCCCTTAAATTCTCCAGTTTGGCTTGCACGCCTCCTGGTGGCAGGTTTGATGCATTCTTTGTTACCGTGTTAATTGAGGTGCCATGACAGCTGTTCCCTCCACCCAGCTTTCTTACTGAGTACTATACTCGATTTGCAAATGGGGAATCAGACATTCAGTGGCCCTGACTTGCCACTCAAGTAGGACATGAGGAAGTGGGGTTTCAGTTGGAGCTTTTGACTCCAGATTGTACAGTTAAGAAAGCCTCAGGAAAAAAAAAGGATATATCATGTGGTTATAGCTGTTCTAGTTTTTTTTACATAGTTTAAAAAGAATTCATATTATTTGATTATCTAATTAGCTACTCTGAAGGGATCAAAATGTGGTGAATATTTGAATATAAGAATGACTGCTTTTTTTACCCTTCCTTCGTCATGTTAGAAAAATTTTCGTCATTCAGCAAGTGTTCAATATTTCATGCTCAGTCCTGTTCACTTTGAGGAATATAAAGTATAAAGCATGAGGTTGGCCCTTAAGAGGTTTATGTTCTAGATAGATTCTTGCTATGAGGTGTTTAAATTTATTCTGTTGAGGAAAAATGAGTATAATGCATAGTAACTTTTATTGATGTTAGTATTTTTACTTCATCTCAGATTCTCTGAGCATTTTTATTCATTAATTCATTCACTCATTTTTAAAGTCCTTTTCAGTGGAGAGAGAACCACAGGACAACATCAGTAATTACCCAGATGAACCCTGGAGGATAACAGAAGAACAGCGAGAGTACTATGTCAGTCAGTTCAGATCCCTTCAGCCAGACCCAAGTTCCTTCATTTCAGGTAATGAATATTCACAAGTGAAGCATGGGTTTCCATGTCGTAGTTCTCACATAAGTAACAGTCAGTGTTTTAAGAAATGCGTGACAATCTTCTGTGGTTTTGATTTCTTTTCCTTTAAGATTGAATTTCTTATCAACTCTAAAGCATGCAGGAAAAAAGTTGGCAATGATGCATCCTTTGGGAAAATTACGTTTCACTTCAAAGGGTTTAAATGGGAATTTGGGGGAACCTGGTCCTGACCCTACACATCTTATTAACTGTAGCTGTTCTGGGACTGATAGAGCGTGGCAGCAAGGTAACACCTTTAATTGCTTACTACCTGTAGTAGAGTGAGAAGAAGGCCGCATTGTGGCCTTCTCAGGCACTGGTGTCACAGGTCCGCTTTTAGGCATGTTACAGCAGCCTTGTAGTTTCCAATTCATGTTCATTTTCTTTGGCTCAAGTTTTTATCCTCTGGTTTATGTGAGAGAATTTAAAGTATAGGAAGAAAATTGGCCAGTATTTTTATGTCCACATGTCAGTTCTTCGAGGTTGTTTTCAGAAATCTGTATTCCTGTTGCATTCTCATGCAAAATTCAAACTGAAAGGAATTGATTTAATTCCCGTGTGTCTGCATTTTACTGGGCCAAAGACTAAACAAACGGTGAAAAAGCTGAGTATGGAAGAAAAATGCATAAAACCTCGTTTTTGGAGAGTAACAATAATGTCCTTGATAATTGTAATCTGACATATTGAAGTAAGGCTAAGACTAATTTTCTCTCATGAAATAAGGTACATAATTAAAATATACTTGTAGAAATGCAAACATCATTTACTTATTGGTGGTAATGGCTTTATTGAAGCAGAATATTGTAGATTCAACAAATTAATGCTGACATGATTAAAAAAATAAGGAGAACCTCAGATTGCATGGATTTACCACTTGCTAACCTTCCTGACTGTTTCTGTCTCTTCACAATGTATGCAGATATTGAGCCAAATGCACATAGGTAGTTGTCAGGAATGTTTTTATTTTCTTTTAACTTCCTATTTTGCAGAATTTGAAATGTAGGTAACTATAGAGTGGCTAGTATAATGAACCCCTATGTACCTATCATACAGCTCCCAACAATTTTGTTTCATCTCTATCTCCTTTTACCCCAGATGAAAACAAGCACCAGATCATTTCATTTGAAAATATTTCAGGATACCTCTTCAAAGATAAGCCCTCTTTTTAAAAACATAAGCACAATTCATTGGCACAGCTATAAAAATGAACACTAATACCTTTATAGCATCAAGTCTTCATTGTTCAGTTGCCCCAATTGTCTCACAAATACCTTTTTTGTTTTTAAGTTTAGTTTTACCAAGATCAAGAGAGGATCAACTATT
>JAQZBX010071309.1:0-15259 GCA_029593785.1 Cabassous unicinctus | reverse complement strand
GATTGAAGAAAGGTCACAATTGTGGCAGTGGAGGATCACAGGTGTGGGTGTCAGTGATGAGGGGATGTGTGGGGAAGTGTGTACCTAGGGCATGCCTCTGTGACATATGAATATGTTCAGGTGGTCACAGGACGTTGTCTTGGTGAGTAGAGACCCACACAATAACCAAAAGAATATTGAGTTCCCATCCTGGGAAGTCCTGCTACATTCTCTAATACAGCAGCAAAAATCTGAGGACAGACCATTACGCCAGGCCCTTGATATTGATGGTTGTACTTATGAACCTTGTTCTTGTGAAACTGAAACTTAGCCTAGTATTATATATTGCCTAAGAGTTACCTCCTGAAAGCCTCTTTGTTGCTCAAATGTGGCCTCTCTTTAAGCCAAGCTCAGCATATGAGCACACTACCTTCACCCTGGCATGGGACATGTCTCCTGGGGATGAGCCTCCCTGGTACTGAAGGATACATTTTGTCAAAACCTACCAAGCACCAACTAGCAATGCATTTGGAAAAAGACCTTGACCAAAAGCAGGAAATATTAAATACAAATGAGTTTTTATGGCTAAGAGATTTCAAAGTGAGTTGGCAGGTCATTCCAGAGATTCTGCTTATGCACATCTCAGCGGGATCTCATTGACTGCCACAGTAAACAGTGCCTCAAACAGCGGGGCTCCTGAGGGCTCTAGAGACATCTAGACACTATAAGCAAGGCACACAATCTCAGGAATCCAGTACCCTGTCAGTGGGCTTACTTTGGAATATATGTTCCCCAATGTAACAGAGTTAGACTACTCTGGCTCTACTCTACACATGGCTCTTCTGCCCCTTTTATTTGAACTTATAATTAGCACTATACTTGTTAAATATATGTCCCAGAGACTTAAATCTTCAGTCTGTTCATATGCTGGTTGAGGCCTGAATCTCAGCAGAGTTACAACAACTACTCTACAGTTCATTGGACTCACCCAGGACAACTAACAAAAGGAAGATGATGGACAACTCCCATGCCCCCCCCCCAAAAAAAAAAACAGAGAGAATCCACAACTGCAAGCAAGACAGCCATCCATCTGACCCATGGGATCTAAGTCCTCTCTCAATCAGAAATGGAGTGGGCATCACCATCCCAAAATCCTCAATATTGAGGAATAAACAAACATAAGGGGGCATGCAACTGTGGACTAAAATAGACTTATTATGCTAGCAACGGAAGAACTTTTATCACTGATATAAAGGCAATGGCCACCAGAGGTTCTGAGGGGAGGGAGGGAGAAGAATAGGTAAAACATGGGGCATTTTGGGGACATTGGAATTGTCCTGCATGACATTGCAATGACAGATAAAGGCCAGTATACATTTTGTCAAAACCTATAAAATTGTGCAGTGCAAAGTGTACACTATAATGTAAACTATAGACCATGGTTAATAGCAATGCTTCAATACGTGTTCATCAATTGTAACAAACGTACCACACTAATGAAAGATGTGTCAATGGGAAAAAGTGTGGGAGGGGGAGGGTGTGGAGTATATAGGAATTCCCTATATTTTTGATGTAACATTTACGTAATCTAAAGCTTCTTTAAAAATTAAAAAAAATTTTAAAAAGCTAGTAGTTTAGAAATGGATAGATAGATCATAGATAGAAAGATAGACAGGGAAAGAAAGAGAGGGGGGAAGAAAGAGAGAAAGAAAGAGAAAGAGAGAGAAAGAGGAAGAGAGAGAGAGGAAGGGATGACGGGAGGAAGGAAAGAAAAACAATAAATATGACAAAATGTTACAAGTTGGTGGACCTGGGCATCTGGGTGGGGGGTATGTTGGAGTTTTCTGTATGGGTTTTGCATTATTTTTGCAATTGTCCTGTCAGTTTGAAAGCATTTCAAAATAAAATATTTTTTTAAAAGGGAAAAAGAGAATACATTTTTTTTTTAATTAGCAGTTACTTTGAGTAGACCATGCCCAAAGAAGATTTAAGACATGCAGTATGTTTTCATATCACTGTGAAACTTAATTTTTCATTTGGTTGCAATTCTTCCAAACTAATTTCACTCATTTTCATTTCCAAGTTTTCTTGGGCATGCCTGTGAAATGAAGTATTAGCTTCTAATGAGGCTTATTTAGTAGAAGTAGAACTCGGTAAACAGCAAAATGATGCCAGCTTTATATTGGGATCATCAGATGCTTCAAATGAGAAATCAGTTCAACTCCAATAATAGTTCAGTTAAAAAAAGAAAAAACAAATTCACAGAATAAAATTAAGCCTTTGGAATGTTCATTCTGTCAAAGGTGAAAAATCTGGCATTATTTTGATTGCTGCTGTAACTCCTGCTCCAAAGTCCATCATTGAAAAAAACTTGACTGTTTTTGAAGTGATAACGGCCTGTAAATTTTGGTGGTCAGCATCCTGGGTAAATTAAGAACCTGTGGAGCAGAAGTGTACTTGGACTGGATTGTGGAAGGGTTATAATTAGTGCTTTGATCCAGACAAGCTGTAGTGTTCTACAATGGGAGCGCAAGACACAGCTGTCAGATTTTACACACACGTGCGCACACACGCACAGTAACTGGATCACAGAATTCTGTGCCAAAGCTGCTACTATTGAATAAAAAGAACTTCCGTGTGGTAGTGGGTGCTTTCTCTCTTTGCTGCCTATCATCAATTGAGTTAAACTAACTACTTTGTAAAAACCAACATAATGTCCTACAATGCTCTAAATTTTGGCTGCATTTTGTTCAAAATCACCTGGAAATCTTTAATCAAAGTATTGAGTGAATGGAGTCTCAAAAAGTCTTCAGCCTTTGTGCCTTTTAAGCCCTTAGAGAATGCAATTATTTAAAAGCCAGGTGACAGGCAGGACTGGCTGCAGAATCTATGGGGCAAAATGAAAATGTAATGCCCCTTATTAAAAAACTATTTACCATGTCAAGATGGCAACAGCAGAGCCTTAAGCTGAGTGCAGGGCTCGTCTAAGCACTGGGCCTTGTGTGACCTTACAGTCCCAAGTCCGGGAAGCCGGCCGTGCAAACAGAAGAATTGACATTTATTCTGCAAAAGCAAGAGAGGGCCAGTGAGCACTCAAATGAGGTACAAGATTTAATTCTGAAATTCTATAATTGTGCCTTGGATTATCTCAACCTGTGAAAAGAATATTTTCATCGAGTTCCTATTTTTATTTGGATAAATACAGATTCAGTTCCAGAATAGAATGTAATTGAGAAGGACTACAATTTTGAATCATCTAAATTCGGTGAAACACTCAAAAGACTCATAAATAGAGACAATTTATTTGACAAGTTGCGTCATAAAAATATTTACCAAAGAAAGGTATTCTGAATGGAGACCAAAACTACCCAAGAAAATATTTGTGGTGAATTATTTACATATTTCAATACAACAAAGGAAGGAAGAAAATATTTATGGTGAATTATTTACATATTTCAATACTACAAAAGAAGGGAGGGAAGGAGGGAGGGAGGAAGCATTGAGAATATCCTTCATTTAGCAGAATTGCTCATGTACGTCAACACCTCTAGAGAAAATTCTCAGTTAAATATAGTCTACAGAGAAGTGTCAATTGAAGTATAAACAAGTTAAAATTTATTAAGTCCAAAATGCAGACAATTTTATAGGAAAGGTTAAAAATAATAAAACTATTGAAAAATATTTGCTGCCGAATACCATGCCAGAAACAGCCAAGAAACTGATGAAAGCACGTGAATGTGTACCAAGAATAATTATTCTGCCTTAATTTTTTTTTGTTGTTCAGATAATCAACATAAAGAATTTTTTAAAATTTGCTTTGGGATGAACCTGGAGGACATTATGTTGAGTGAAGCAAGCCAGACACAAAAGGACAAATACTGTATGAATGCGTTACTATGAACCAAATATATTGTGTAACATATTGTTTGACTCAAAAAAAAATTTATATGTATCCAGTACATTTAATTGAGAAATGTATATATTTATTCATCTGTGTTTACTTTTTAGTTTTTAATTGTTTATATTTTCAATTATTAAATGTACAAAATAAAGTAAAAAAAATAAAAATAAATTTAAAAAATTTGCTTTGTATATGCAGATACATGTTATCTGATTCTTCAAATGGATTTTATTTTTTAATAGAAAAATTTTATAGGTCCATTAATTGAAGAAACTAATTTGTTGGTCAATAAGTAAATCTGTCTGAAAAGTTATCACTTTAATTATTTTCATGCGTCTCTTTTTTTAAGATTGATTTTATTTACAAACACTCCATACCCACCAAACACCCCTCTCCTCGTGCACCATCTTCTTTGTTAACAGTACCTTGGTCTGGAGTTATACGGTTACCCTAGGAATGAGAATTACAGCGACCGTTTATTAAGCACTTGGCTGAAGCTGGCGCTTTGCAGGCATTCGCTCATCTGACCTGCAGAAGCCGCGATGAGAGCCGTACTGCCCGCGGCCACCCACTCTCGCCCGGGAGGAAACAGCATTCTGCGCCTGGGCCGCTTCTCTAAGGCCACGTGGCTGAGAAGGGCTCTGCACCCAGCCCGGTGCTCTTCAACCCATTCACTAGATGATTTCACCATCTATGCTGATGAAAAAGGAAAAACTGCCCAGTGAAGTTTCCAAGAACGTCTCCAGATCTCTGATGTAACCACTAAAAATCTGCTGCCTTTGAGGATGACTAATTTGTCATGCTCACCACGGCTTAGCTCATATTTTCACTTTCTGGCATTGTTAATTAGGAGTAGCCGAAAAGTCCACTCGGCCTCCATTTGTTAATCACCAACTATACCTGTGCAAGGTCCTGGGGGGGGATCCAAAGGGAAGTCAGATCTGATTCCTGCCCCCCAGCCCTTTCTCTCTAGCGAGGAGGTGAGGGGGACATGCACCACTGATGTGCCCTGGGGGCAGGCCTTCGCCTTCCTGGCCCGCAGAGGCTCTCCTCTGGCAGAGCTTCCCTCCTGGGCCCTCCCGGGAGAGGGAAGGATGCCACAGCGTGTGCTGGACTGACTTCCACGCTCGCTCCTCCTCCCACGCGGAGCGGCCTCCTGCTGTCTGTGAACCCCTGGTTTTTCTCAAGGGAGGGTAGTGGGGGTCACGGACCTGCAGGCTGGTTCAACCCTGCCCTGGTCTGCAAATCCGAGGGCCGTGAGAGTATCTCGGTCCAGCTGAACTGCCTATTAGTAAGCACCCCTCCCCCAAAACATGCCGCACGGATTCAGAGAAAGACAAAACGTGGTTATCAAATTTTCTGGCAGAAAAATCCCCTTAAAAGACTTAGGAAAATTCTCAATGTTATCATTTCACTATTTTTATGTGCTGTTGGCTGTATCTTTATTTATAAATAAATAAATGGAAAGAGTTGCTTGGATGACTGGCCAAAAAAAACTTGCTCCAAAGAGACTAACGAATCATGAAACAATTCAATTGCCTAACCGCTCATGATGCTGCACAGAATAGAAATGCTTTACCTGTCCAAAGGTGCCCTTTGCCTGATCTTTCTCTTACTAAAGGGGACATAATATCGTGATGTTCATAACCCAGGCCATACTAAATCAAGATTAGATAGGAACAGTTTCTAACCAATCCACAGATATTTATGGGACATCCGCCAGCTACTCAGAACCAAACTGTGCTACTTTGGTTGGTGCTTTCAAAATTCCATTATTCCCTCTCGCTCAGGGTGACTCTGCAGAGAGAAGGCACCAAATGGGATCTTTCTAGCTGAGGAATCGGCGTCTCTTAGTGGGTATCTCTCTTGGGCTTAAGCTCAACATCAGACATCAAGCATGCTTCCAGCTATTACTAAACAAGCACAAGTACTTTAATTGCTTGTTTGATAGCAACTCAGACTTGGCAGGCTGAAAAGGGGTTTCTTGAAAAGTTATTAAAAGTCTGCCTTCAAAACTCACTTCAAGGCAATACTTAAATAGGGCAGGATCGTACAAGATGGGGTTCGTTTATGGGTCTCGCAAAGGATATTTTAGGAAATACTCTTTAGCAGCTATAAGGAGGAATAGGGTCTGTTGCTTTTGTTTCTCTTTCCCAAATTAGCTCTTCCTAGAGATGTAAACAGACCCCCTCCAATGCCCTAAAACAGAAAAGGAAACAGCTTTCTTCTGGAGCTATCAAGCCATTCACATATGCCTGGGGTTTAATGTGGCTAACATGTGGAGAGGATGAAAAAAACTATGATTAATCGTCTCCCCTTTTGCTGTCCCCCTTCCCCAGAGCCATGGCAATAAGAGGGGCCACCACAGAGGCTGCCCAGAGGCTTCGCTGCTGCCAGCTCACAGCCGAGGCTGCCCCAGGACTTGCTCTCTGCTGAAGGGAGCTGCCTGCCCAAGGTGACACACTCTGAGAGCAGCCACACACGATGACCGGTCAGTGCAGGGTAAAGGGGTACAACTCTCAGGGCCAGCGCAGCTCCCTGTGAGTTTCCTGAGGCCTCGTGTGGCTACTGCACGGTCGTTCAGCTTCTCCCTCGGCGCGCACCCCAGCAACCCACCTGCTTCCTGGGCAACCTGGCCTGAGACGCTGGCCATTGCAGGGCGCCTGTGATGTTCCTGGCCCTTCATAGGCTTCCTATCCAAGCCATGCAGCGTCTCCACAAAGTAGGCAATTTTAATTACATTTTATAGCTGCTGAAACGGGGGCTCAGAGAAGTTGTGTTCCTTGCTTCAAATTACACAGCAAGACAATCTTCAAACCTAAGCCCCCTGACTCTCTGGCCTTGAATTCCACACAATTTACTACTTTCAGGGCACTATGCTAGGCTGATCAGAGATATTTTTATGAAATACAACTTTTATTAAAATAAAAACTATATTTTAAAGATGAATGCGGTTGACAATGAGGGGAAAGCACGAGGGAGTTTCTCTGCGGTGATGCAGCAGTTGTGCATCTTGATTGTGTTTACATGAATCTGAACATGTGACAAAATTTCATAGAACCATATGCCCAAAAAAAAGGACATGTAAAAACTAGTGAAACCCATATAAGGTCAATAGTTTAGTTAATAGTATTTACTAATATCCATTTCCTGGTTTTGATAATGTACTATGGCTCTGTAAGATGTTATCACTGGGAGAAGCTGAGGGAGGCGTCAACAGGAACTCACTCTACTATTTTTTGTAACTTCTTGTGAGTATAGAATAACACATTAAAAATTTTTTTCAAGCAAAAAAAAAAAAAGGGGGAATGGGACTTAGCTTCTGATGACTTAAGCAAAAATAACTTCTCCAAAAGGAGGTTAAAAGTTTTTTCACAATAATTTGTTAAGGAGTAATATTGGTCAGCTATCAATAAGAACTTAATAAAAATACTTTTTCATGATCCATTGAGGGTTGGGAGAGCCCTTTTCCCCTTTAAACCAATGATATGAGATTACGGTGGGCCTTAAGTTTCCTGCATTACTGTGGCTTCAGATAAAAAACAGCACGATGGACAACAGTCAAAGGAGAGAGAGAAATTCCAGTTTCATGGAATTCTAGGCCAGAAACAAGAATGGGAGTCCAGGAGCCTGTAGAGGGGGCTGTCCCCATCATTGTCCCCAGTCCTGCAGGGTTCTGGTCTCTCCCTACCTGGCTGGCTTTTGCTTCCCCACCCTTAGAATCCAAATCCCTCCTGGACCCCCAAACAAATAAGCCACCAGCCAGAAGGTGTTGTCTTCCTAAGTCCGTGTCCAGGGTCTGCCCTGGAAGCCATCCGGCCCCTCCTCCCCACGTGAACTGGCCTGTCAGGTCAGTAGTGGCCCTTAGGCCTGGGGTGGAGAAGTCCCAGACAGTAACTGGAAGGGAGGAAGGTGAGGGGTGGGGTGGAATAGCTATTGGGATTAGGCCTGCTCAGACCTGGGGAGGGAGGGAGGGTGAAGAATGGGACCCGAGATTCTGACTACACTTGTGGGTGCCTCACAATTACCATCTTGTGCCACTTATCCTTCAACTGTCCAAGTCCAGGTAAGACTGGGCAAGACGGGCAAAAGGAGAAGGTTTCCTGGGCAACAGCTGAGGTTGAAGGAGAAGGAGGAGGAAGAAGAGGAGCCAACGAGAGGTGAGAGAACTCCACAAGTTCCCTCAGGGCCGCTGGGCAGCCACTGGGTAGATCTTGGACATCTGAAAACAGGCGCAATGAATTCGCCACGTTGCCCAGCCAATGAACAGTCCAAGGTGCCATGTAAAGGGAACTCTCTCCCATTTCTCAGATAAAAATCTGAAGCCGGCTTTGGTACAGGTCATTGGGGTAGGCCAATTATCTCTCATTGAGCTGCCTGACAAGCTGGCTAGACATCATGTTATAAAGGCCAAAACTCCAGAGAGCAATTTCATGGCAACCCTTGAAGAAATCTCACCTCTATTCCTTCAGGAAGCCTTCCCCAGCTGGCCTCTGTCCTCCCATAGCCCTGTGGTACCTCTTCCCAGTGCATTAACCATACTGGGCTGTAATAAATACTGTCAGCTTCTGATTCCCCATCATTCAGTGAGCTCCCCCGGGGCAGGGACCGTGTGTCTTCATCCTTAGCCCCCCAGGACCTCGATGGGGCTAGGTACACATAATTTATACCTAAGGGTTAAAGAGTAAAATCATGGCACCAAGGGTCACCTGTGATAGCTATGGGGCAGTGTGTCAGCCTGAGAACAAGTACCAGGAAGGTGCATGCAGAAATGACCCACAAACGCCGGACAAAAGAGCCAAGAGCAGAGCAGGTGGAAGCTGAGCCTGAACCATGGGCCCTCTCCTTTGACAGAGGGAAGCCAGTCTGCCAGTCATTCAATAAGTATTTGAGGGAGCGGATGTGACTCAAATGGTTGGGCGTCCGCCTGCCATATGGAGGGACCTGGGTTCGATCCCCGGGACCTCCCGGTAAAATTAAAAAAAAAACATATACAGAAGGCGCATGGGCTGCCAGGCTCTGTTTGCCGGTGAGCCGCCAGGCCCTGGGAGCCATGCAGCAAGATGATGACGTAAAAAGGAGAGAGACAAGACAAGAAGCTCCGAAAGCTCTGAAAACCAGGAGCCGAGGTGGCGCAGATGGCTAGAACACCTCTCTCCTACATCGGAGGTCTTCAGGATCAAATCCTGGTGAAGACTGGAGGAGGAGGATGAGAAGAGATGAAACAGACACAGAGCAGAGAATTGCCCAGCAAATGGACACAAAACAGCAAATGGGGAAGGCGGGGTTTAAAATGGATCAAGTAAATAAATAAATCTTTAAAAAAATAAAAAGTACTTGAGCAGGAAAGACATGGTCTTTATATTCAGGAAGCTTATGGTTAGGTTGGGAGAGAGATCTGTAAACAAGTACAGGTCTACAGAGGCTTTCAAATTTTTGGGTTTCAGGACCACTTTACACTCATAAATTATTGAGGACCAATAAGAGCTTTTGTTTATGTGGATTATATCTATCAATATTTACTGCATTAGAAATGACAAGGTTTTTTAAAATTTATTAATCCATTTAAAATAACAATAACCCCTTAACATGTTAACATAAATAACATATTTTTATAAAATAACAACTATATTTTACAAAACAGAAAATATTTAGTGAGCAGAATGGAATTGTTTTAAATTTTTACAAATACGTTTGGTATCTGGATTCTCATAACTGCTTCTGCAGTCAATCTGTTGTGATACATTACCTTGGTTGAAGTATGAAGAAACTCCATCCTCACAGTAAGTAGCTGGAAAAGTCTACTTTAATAGACTTTTCAGATAATTGTTGATATTCTTCTCTGATACTACACCAAAACTTTACAAGTGACAGTTTCTTCAAGGTTAGTTGTAATGTGGAATCTGAAACCATATCAATGTACTTTTCTGAATGTTACATTAAAATCCACTGGTCAAAATGTAAGCTAGGGACCATAGCTAATAGTAATATTTTGATGATGTTCTTTCATAATCTGTAACAAATGTTCTACAACAAAGCAAGGTGTGGATGGAGGGGCAATGTATGGGAATTCTGCACGCTGTGCATGATTGTTTTGTAAGCTCACAACTTCTCTAATAAAAATATATATATATAAAAATCCATTGGTCAATCTTAGACTTTAAATGGCTCATATCCCCATCCGTGATTTTGTAATATGCATTGGTCCTTTAGAAAATGTTAATTCACTGGCTTATGCAGACCTTCCAAATGTTGACATATCTCATTATACAATATCATAAAATCACAGTCATTACTATCTCCACTGATCTCACCAGAAAAGCCTTTAAGTACTGGAAAGCTGTTAAGCTCATGGTGGCAGGTACATGTTTTCCAAGCTTCTAATTTTTATTTGAAAGTTTGAATTTTATCTTTGGCAACAAGTATTGGCAGTTGTTTCCTTGAAGTTACAAGCTCACTTTGTTCATTTTCAAGAAAATGTCTGCCAGATACCCAAGTCTGAATAACCATAATTTGTCACTTTTTCCTTCAAGCAAAAATGGTGTTCCATGGAAAAAGCAGCTAGTTCAGCTTGCAATATAATCACACGAGGGCTTTTCCTTGAGACAGCCATGATACTTCTGATTTATGCATATTTCCCATTTTGTCACATAGAATATTAAAAAATACGTGCTTTCAAGGAACAGATATTTCTTGGAAAACCCCTGCAGGTCAATTGTTTTTGTTTTCTGGAGCTGTCCTTCTGGGAAAGGGGGTCCCCTCCTGGCAATGCCCGGTGCAGACAGCCATTTAATTTACTTAACATCCTTCTGGGTTCCCTTGGCTTCCAGCTCCTGGCTGCTCCCATGGCTTCTCTCCCATGTGACTTTCATTCTGCTTATAAAGGACTCCAGTAATCGGATGAAAGGCCAGCCTGATTCAGCTGGGTCACCCCTTAACTGCAGTAACATCTTGAAGAAGTCTTATTTACAGTGAGTCCACACCAGAAAGCAGACCAAGACCAAGAGGAGGGGGTACACAATTCAATCCACGCCAGGAACCTGGACAGCAATGAGAATGGTTCCCACAAAGCCCAACAATATGGAGGAGGCTCCCGAACACGATGTTGAAAAAGCAGATCTCAAAGACTACATTCTACGTGAGTCCATCGCATAAAGTTCAAAACCAAGCAAAGCTATTCTGTGTGGTTCCAGGACGGTGCTCACTCCCTGGGCATGCTTAGTGATTGGAACCGGGGTGGGAGGGCGGACACTGGTGAGTTCCACTTCTTGACTGGGTGCATTCGCTCTGTGACAAGTCTTTAAGCTGTATACTTGTGTACTTCTCCATGAGTATATTGTTTCACTCTTATTAACTTTTTACTAAGACGTTAGTGTAAATAATTAAAAGTGAGGGGAAAAAAATCCATGAAGGAACTTTATTTAGCCAGGGTGGCAAGTGGACTTCTCAAAATGAATAAAGGATGTATGCCCCACATCCTAAAGGATAACTGAAAAAGAAGGGAAAACCCAAGAATAAAGGGGCATCTGGTTTCAAATGGTAATAATGAACATTGGTTCACTCATTCGCATTATAAAGCACAAGTAAAGATCTGGAGCAAAGCAGCAGCAGCTCCGGCCAGCTCACCCTCAGGGAGGGCGGGACGTCGAGGCTGAAGGTACTGCTGGGATGCCTTCCTGCGAGCTGCACTGCTTTTTCTAGGCTTTAGATGTTTTCCCAACCCTTTTAGCCAATGCTCCCCTCTTTGATAAATGTAAACATCTCACACTCACCTTTAATGTTATTTGAAATTTCAAAATTAATTAAATATTGTGACAAAAAAGTAAAGCAGAGCAACAGGACAAAGTGCTGCTTTGTTTTCCAGCTGCCTGCGTGGCTCCCGCCCAAGCCCCAGGTTGTGTGCCCCGCCCTCCCCTCTTTTCCCCTCACCCCCTTGAGAAGCCTTGGTTTATAAATTACAAGCTTTTCATTTCCTCCAAGGTTTTTGATGAGAGATTTGGGGATGTGGCTACCAGGCGGACGCCGGGCTCAGCATTTACGAGCACGTGATCTGGCTTCCCAGAGGGATGAGGGACTAGGAAGCAGACTTCCCTGCTTTGTTTCTAATAAAAAGCACAACTCCTGACTTACTAAATAGCTATCATTTAATGTCATTAGCTAATATTTACTGGGTGTTTCCGGTGTGCCATGCACAGCAGCCTCATAGATGGGGAGTATCATTAGGCTCTGAGTGATTACATGACCTGCCCAGGGTCTCACAAGTAGGAAGACCAGGATTGGGACTGCAGATCCCAGGCTGGCTGGTCCCAAAGGGCGTGCCCCTGAGCAGCTGGCCATGTACCAATGACAGAGCTGGGATTGAAACCTTGCTGTCCAGCCCGAGAACTTCCACACTACCCAGCGGCTCTAACAATCAGAATAATCCCTGATTGCTGATCAATGGGTGAAAACAACACCCAGGAATCCGCCACCCACCCCCAACCAGAAGGAACTCACTATGAGGGGGAGACCAGACAGTGATCCCTGAGCCCAGTTCTAGGCCGGGGATGAACCACAATGGGGATGGCATAGTGCAGCTCCCAGCAGTGCAGCTGGGCTGGAACTTTAAGGACCAGTGTGAATGAAAACCAAGCAGCTGCAGCGTGGTTGCCCAGGATGGGAGCTGGGAGCCATCTTCTGTCCTTTTCCACCCCCACCCTGAGAAGCTGCTGCTGCCCAGCAAGGGCCTCACAGCCACACTGTGCAAAAGCCACGGGCTTTGGCAAACCCCCAAGAGGCAGCAAAGCTGATTCGCCAGCGCGCAGGCCTGCAGGAGCTGAGAACCTAGGCAACACCTTGGCTGGCCAACAATGGGCATGGGCTGGGCACAGGGGTCTGCAGGTCCTTGTCCAGGCTCAGTGGACCTGGCTGGAGCTCCGGCTGCAGAAGTGAGGCTAGGAGTGGCCAGGGCTAAATGATGCAGACAGGCAGTCTGGCATGGCTGTCTTTGGAGAGGAAAGAAGGACAGTCTGAAATGGCCCCAAGGTGTTGGATGGTGGCTCAGAATCCTATTAATTTGATTATTAAGAGGAATATGGGGAAGCAGATGTGGCTCAGGCAACTGAGCTCCCGCCTACCACATGGGAGGTCGCTGGTTCGGATCCCAGCGCCTCCTAAAAAAGACAGTGAGCTGGCGCGATGGGCAGGTGCAGCAAGCTGACACAAGAGACACAAGAAGAAGGAACATAATGAGAGACACAACAAAACGGGGAGCAGAGGTTCCCAGTGCCTCCTAAAGAAGATGGCGAGCTGATGTGACAATATGATGCAACAAGAGATGCAGGGAGGAAAGACAATGAGAGACACAATAAAGCAGGGAGTGGAGGTGGCTCAAGCAATTAGGCACCTCCCTTCCACCTTGGAGGTCCCGGGTTCAGCTCCCAGTGCCTCCTAAAAAGAAAGAAGGAAGACGAACAGACACAGCAAGTGCAAACAACAAGGGGGGGGGGAGAAATAAATAAATAAAATAAATCTTTAAAAAGAAAAAGTGGAATATGACTTTGTTTGTGGCCAAAGATGATGAAGGGGAAAAATGGTTACCCTGTATTTATATACAGATGGCTCCCAGCTCTGGGAGAAGCTCAAAGCCAGCTCTCTGATTCCCAAGAATGCCAGAGTATAAGTGAAAGGGGTCTCTGGTGCCAGGAGGTTATGAAGCTGCAGCTGGCCCAGAAAGTCTCTCCAGAAATGAAATAAAGGGCCTTTTGCAGCAAGCAGGGAGATGAGCTGGCAGCAACTCCTTGAGAGCCAGGAGGTACAGCTCCAAAGTCGAGGGGGCTGTCAGCCTGCAGGGGCCCAGCCCAAACGTGGCCTGGCCTGCTTTGCCACTGCTGCTTTGAGGATTGACCCACCACCCCACCACCTCAAGTTAATCCCTACTCCACCCAGGCTGTAAACTGATTCATTTAAAGTAGGAATCATGACTCACTCATTGTTGGAGAAAAGCGGCACTCACTGGGACGCAGAGACCGATGATTGCAGACAGGAAGTTTATTGAGAAGCTCTCCCAACGGAGGGGTCTGAAGAATAGGCTTCAGCCCACCCCTGGAAGGTGGTGGATATGACTTTATACAGCATGTCAATTGGCGGGGAAACCGAGTACAGCCTGGGGCCCAATGGCTAGGGGGGTGTGGGCTAGGAGGTAGGGTATTCTTGGAATGCGGGAGGGGTTGGTGGTGCCTGGGCCCGGAAGGGGTGAAGGCCCTTATCTGCTCCACTGCTATGTGGCTCCTTTGTTCATTCTTGGGAGGGGATGGGCTGCCTCCAAGTCCTAAGGCTTATGGCTTGTAGGTTATGGCTGGAGGCTGCCTTTCTTCAATTTATGTCAAGGGGGAATTGAGTCAGGGTCTTATGACCTATAAATCATTGCAAACCTTGTAAGAGGGAACCTCTAACATTCATCTTTATGCCCAAAGCTGGCATGATCAGATAGTCAACCCCCAAACTTGGCACACATCCTTCAATCCCCTCTTTCTGTCTAAATTGTGTATTTACAAGAACCTCAAATATTAAGACCATAATTAATATTTAGTTAATAGACTGCCTTTATGGAAAATATCCAAATTTTTTTAAATGGGGCTTCCTTAGAAGATCTAGACTATCTGGTTCCTGAAGAGACACTCAAAAGGGTTGTTGAATAATGAGTGAATAAGAACAAATTATTTCTCCTCA
Source organism: Cabassous unicinctus (assembly GCA_029593785.1). NCBI lineage: Eukaryota > Metazoa > Chordata > Mammalia > Cingulata > Chlamyphoridae > Cabassous > Cabassous unicinctus. The sequence continues at coordinate 669 of JAQZBX010071309.1, read as the reverse complement.
GAGCAGAGATTTGTTAAGTGCTCAGGTCTCCACTTCAATGTAAGCTGAACAATGAACTTTGAGATGAGACAAGCACGGAGTTTGAGACTAATGGCTTGATGAAAGCAGGGATTAAGAGGAGTTTCTGCCTCAAGAACACGGTGGATTGGCTGTGATTCTCCTGGGGGGCTGGCAGACCCCATTTGCTGCTGTGCAGCCACATCCACTCCCAGCAGACCTCAGGAGCGAACGTGCTGGCTGAAGACACGTTTCCGAGCCTGGTTAAAGCTTTACCCACATCTAAGCTGCCACTGAAATCGTAGACAATTTCCAATCAGGGGAGTGTGTGCGCGCGTGGACGAGAACACCAACGGGATTCAGCTGCAGCAGGGGCGGGGCGTAGCAAAGATGCCAGAAACGCAATCATGCAGTCCTCTAATTGTGACTAAACCTGCCAAATTTTATTTGCAACTTAAAATTAATTATACTTTACCGTGACTGTTTTGTTTTTAGGTCGCGTGGCATTGCATTACCTGTGCAAGGGAGAAAGGAAGGGAGCTGCTAGACCTGTCTGAAGCAGGTATAGCTGGGGCTCAGGTCTGTTCCCTCAAAACGGGGCTGTGCCCAGTTCCTGAACTTGGGAAAAGACTTAGTTAAATGGATCATTATCCTGTCTTGTAAATATTTCTG
>JAQZBX010071308.1:0-15257 GCA_029593785.1 Cabassous unicinctus | reverse complement strand
TATAGAAGGCGTGTCAGGCCCTGTTCATAGGTGTGCCGCCAGGCCCCGCGAGTGGGTGTGCCTCCAGGCCCCGCTAAGCCATACAGCAAGATGATGACGTAACAGGAGAGTGACACAAGGGAGAGCCAAGACGAGATGCACTGAAAAACTAGGAACTAAGGTGGCACAGGCAGTAAGATGCCTCTCTCCCACATCAGAGGTTCCAAGGATCGAGTCCCAGTGAAGACAGGAGGAAAAGGATGAGAAGAGAGGGCAGGAAACGGACACAGAGAATTGCCCAGCAAATGGTCACAGAAACAGCAAAAACAGGGGCGGGGAGGGGGCGCATAAAAATGGATAAAAGTAAATAAATATATAAATAAATCCTGAAAAAATGTATAGGGGAGGAAGATACGGACTATAATTAGTAGTAATACTTTGATGATGCTCTTTCATGATTTGTTAACAAATGTTTCACAACAATGCAGGGTGTTTGTCGGGGAGTGATGCGTGGGAGCCCTGTATGATGTTATGCATGTTTGTTTTGTAAGATCACGATGTTTACTGAACACTTATAGTTTGTTTGTTCATGTATGAATGATATACTTCAATAAATTGTTTAAAAAAATAAATAAAATGAAAATAATAATAGTAAATCTTGCCTAGAATTATTGTAATATTAAATATGGATCCAAATTTTAGGGGTCTGAAGTGTTTACATTTTGAGAGGCCCCTCTTTCAGAAAAAAGAGGGCAAAATTACAAGTTTGGGGTTAAATGAACTTTTGCTTAGAATTAGAATGAGAAAAAACACATTTATCAAAAATATCACAAAATCCAGAAAAAATAACAATTTAAAAGTATTAATAACCTGAACATGCCTCTTTAAAATACCTTTCCTACATTTTTTACTGCATCCTTTTGATCACTCCTCAAAATGACCAAGGCTTTGTGAGAAGAAAAAGATAATTCAGTCTTGCCTTAGCATGGTTGATCAAATTTTTTAACTAAGAGTTTATTATTCAGCTTCACATCTCATTGTTAGGGTTGTCCTCAATTTTGGGAAAACCTCTATCATCAGATTTCTTTCACGTATGAGTTGAGTCAGGGGTTTCCCATCCTTGATTTTGTCTACCCCCTTCTCCAGTAGCCCCTCCAGGGCCCTGATAAGGCAGGGATTAAAATATGGACCCATAAGGAACACTGTGCTCTGTAAAAAGACCTGGGTTTGAGTCCTGGCTTTGTCACTAATCAGCTGTGTGACTTTGGGCAAATTACCTTACCTCTCTGTCCCCCTGTTTCCTCATCTCTGAGAAGGGTATAGCTGTGCCAGCCTCATGGGTTATTGTAGAGATTAAAGACAGGACATAAGTAAAAGGGGCTTTGTAAATTGTAAAATATTTTTACTAATGTAAAGTATTTTTATTTTGGTATCTGAGGAATCAGATCGGACACTATCCCATATCTATGAGCATCTTACGTCCTTTGTTCTCCGTGGCCTAAATTAGGAATTAGGAATTACAAATTCAGTTGGAAATTTAGCCTAACGGCCAGAAACAAAATTGTATTGAGCCCTAGCTATTCTCATAAATTTGTGCTTGAGGTGGGGATTCAAAGATAAATAAGACAGTCTGGCCCTTCAGGGAGGCATGCGGGCTAGGTGGAACCCCAGGCAGGCATCAGGGGGGCAGGTTCAGCTCCCAAGCATGCCGCAAGTCTTGGCCTCCCTGCGCCTCGGTGGGAGAGTTGCGGGGAAACGGGTTAGAGCCCGCAGGTTTTGAGGAATACCAGGATGGAAGCCCGACGGCTAGCAACACCGTCTGAGGCTTGGCCCGAGCTTGGCTGGAGCCTGGCTGCTCTCCTTGGGGAATTTCCAGGAAAGCTTTGAAGAGCCGCCAGGGCAAGGGAGGCCGCCTCCTCCTGGAGGTGCACTCTCCTGTAATTTACTCCTCCACGTGGGCTCTGGAGCGCCGCTCTCAAAATACAGCGCCCCCCCCCCAGCCCCGCCCTGCTCCAGGGAAGACTGACAGGAAGAGGGAGCAGAGGGCAGGAATCGCTAGATTCAGAGGGCCCACTGGGCGTGAGCGGCCCACAGATGTGACTGGCTCTCGGAGTTTCTCTCCTTAAAGCACAAATATTTCTAACTAAGATCACAGACTCCCTCCTCATAAAATCAATGAAACCGCAATGGAAAACGATCTTCCGCATGACTGCCCCAAAGATATCTCAAACCGAGTCATTTCCCGTTCCGCAGAAGCAACAGTTCAGCCGCTCAGGAGTTGAAGTCCAAGCACAGCTGTGGAGAATTTGAGGCATCAAGTGGGTTGGGTGCATGTATATCTCGTTTTCCCTGCAGAATTCAGAATGGAAACTGTTTTGCGATGGGTTCTGTGTAAACCCCACTGCCACATCAGACTTTTTCTCCGAGTCAGAAGATCTGGGTTCAAACTCCAACTCCTTTTTTTACTGGCCAGGTATCTTTGGCAAAATAGAATTTCTCAAAGAACCCAGTTTCTACATCTAATATAATGAGGATAATGCAAAGTCTGCCTGCCCTATAGGGGAGGTGACAAGATCAAAAGAGATCGGTATGTGCAAATGCTTTGCAAGCCATAAAGCACTTGATAACAGGTTTTATTTTTAAAAGATAAAAGCACCAGTGCACTGATGTGCCTGTTAAAACTCCTTAGTCATAAATTAAACAGAACCTAACTCACACTGGCTTAAACAACAAGGGGTGGGAAGCGGATGTGACTAAAGCCATAAGGCGCCTCTCTCCCACCTGGGAGGTCCCAGTTGGGTTCCGGTGCCTCCTAAAAGGAAGACTAGTACATAAGGAACAGACAGCAAGCTCAAACCATGAGGGGATGGGGAGAAAAAAAATCTTGAAAAATAATATAAAAATTAAAGGAGACCTTAAAAAACAACAACAAGGGGATATTTTGACTTCTGTCATTGAAAGGGGCTGAGACGGGACTGATTCATGTGAGGACTAGATTTAGACAGTGCCACCCAGGGCCAACTTCTCTCCGTCTTCCCTCTCTGCCTGCTTTGGCTTCATGTTCTGGGCTTCACAAGGATCTTGAGGTCACAGATACTCACAGTGACTACAAGTCTTACATCTTCACACAATGCCATCCAGGGCAAATTACTGTTTCCAGTAACTTCTGTTGAAGAGAAGTGGAGAGGAGTGAGAAACTTTGCTTTTTCCACACTTAGCACATGTATCAAGTTTCACTGGGGATATTTACACACCCAGGGGATAGGATTTGTGGATTGGCTTAAGAAAATCAAGGTCTGTCCTTAGGTCTAGGGGCAAGATCCATACCAATCAAACCATAAGACTGGATATTTGGAGGAGGTTATTTTATCATTAGAAGAGTGAGTGATGGTACGTCACAAAAACAAAGTATATCCATCTCTTTCAGCTGCCCAACACCCCCCCACACACTTATTTTCCCATAAATACACCTTCAAAAATATTTACCCTAAAACACTGTCAACCTCTTCCCCCAAAAGGGACAACCACAACTTCATCCAGCTCAGGTCTCTGAGTGGTGTGCAGTCCCCATCACCTGGTATCTAGAGCTCTTTCTGATCCTGCTCAGTTTATTGAGCTAGTTGGTAAATTTAATCACCACAGATGCATTCAGTAAACAAAGGTGGAGAGAGAACAGTCTGATGGCAGCCAAAACTCTCATTTGGGAAAGGAAAGAATGGGAAACCACTCATGATGGTCACTGACCCTATAGCCCATATCATATTCTTCCAGGAATCCCAAGGACATCCTGCCCCAGAGATAAGTATACAGCTTTCTCTGCTCTGCCCTCTGAAAGGCTCCCCTTTTGCCCATTGCTCTCTGTGGCCCCTGCATATCCCTCTGGGACATAGGATGTGGATGTCGACAAGAAGGCCCTTCTGGGGGCTGCCCAGTTTTAGCAGCTCTCTTCCCATTGGTGTGAGTTTGAGGGTCTGGAGACTGCCATCAAAGACCACTGCTGGCTAGGCTTGAGGCTTCTTTGGCAAAATGATTCCCTTAAAAAGTTAATAGGATGCAAATACTTTTGCTGTCCTGATTTTGTGATAATCAGGGTAGGCTAAATATTCTCTATATTAGAAACCATGCATGTGTCCCCAGACCTAGTTTTTCTCCCTAGGTCTGGTTTTTAGAATGCTGGGATAAACTAAGCCTGATTTATTTATATGACCATCCTGTATGGGAAAAGACTGTAACTCTAGGTATCTTTGGTCAACCTTAAGAGATATAGCAGGGGGGCGGGTGTGGCTCAAATGGTTGGGCGTCTGTCTCCCATATGGAGGGACCTGGGTTTGATCCCCGGGAGCTCCCAGTAAAAATAAAAAATAGAAAAATATGGAAGGCATGTGGGCCACCAGGCCCTGTGCGTGGGTGTGCCGCCAGGCCCCGTGAGCCACACAAGATGATGACATAACAGGAGAGTGACAACAAGGGAGAGCCAAGATGAGACGCGCTGAAAAACCAGGAACTAAGGTGGCGCAGGTGGTAGGATGCCTCTCTCCCACATCAGAGGTCTCAAGTATCGAATCCCAGTGAAGACAGGAGGATAAGGAGGAGAAGAAAGGGCAGGAAACGGACACAGAGAGTTGCCCAGCGAATGGACACAAAAACAGCAAAAACGGCGGTGGGGGGGTAAAAATGGATAAAAGTAAATAAATAAATAAATTCTTAAAAAATGTATAGGGGAGTAATTAGGGGAGTAAGATACAGACTGTAGTTAGTAGTAATACTTTGACGATGCTCTTTCATAATTTGTTAACAAATGTTTCACAACAATGCAAAGTATTTGTGGTGGGGTGATGTGTGGGAGCCCTGTATGATGTTATGCATGTTTGTTTTGTAAGTTCACAATATTTACTGAACACTTATAGTTTATGTATGTTCACATATGAATAATATACTTCAATAAATTGTTTTTTAAAAAAAGTTAATAGAGGGGAGCGGATGTGGCTCAAGCAGTTGCATGCCTGCCTCCCACATGGGAGGTCCCAGATTTGGTTCCTGGTGCCTCCTAAAGAAGACAGGCAAGCAACAAGTGGACAATAAGCAGACAGCAAGCAAAAACAATGAGCAGACAATGAGAAACAACAACAAACAGACAGTGACAGTGAGCAGACAATAAGCAAAAACAATGAGCAGACAAGGAGCAAAAACAAACTAGCAGGAAGTGGATGTGGCTCGAGCAGTTGAGCACCCGCCTCCCACACGGATGGTCCCAGGTTCAGTTCCTGGTGCCGCCTAAAGGGAAAAAAGCAAAAACAGACAATAAGCAGATGAGCAAAAAACAACAAACAGACAATGAGCAAAATCAACAAGCAAAAAACAATGAGCAAACAGACAAGGGAACCATGGGGGTGGGGGGAGGCAGTTTATAGGATTCTGGTTTATTTGCTTCTGGTCAATGCCAAGGATAGTAATTAGAGCCAGGGATCTTGTCATGTCGTAGTCTTTGGAATTAGAACCTGCCTGAGCACTTCTATCTCCTAGCACTGGGTTTAGGCACTTTGGCCATCCCCTTAGCCCTTCAGATACAGGCTTCCATTTTGGCCTTTACCTAGGGGTAATTCAAAACAACAGGCTGGGTGGGGTGGCTCCCGAATCTGCCCCTTTCTTGCCATAACAACAATGATCTTAGAAGTAACGTTTGTCGATGCTCACTATGGGGCAGGCACTGTTCTAAAGGCTTTACGTGTATCGATTTACTTAGCCCCCACAGCAGCCCTATGCGATGGGGACCGTCATCACTCCCATTTTGTGAACACTAGCTACGGTACAGTAAAGAAACATGCTGTAAAGTGGCAGAGCAGGGATTCACACCCAGGCAGCCTGGCTCCACTGCCCTGGATGAGCTCTAACCGCTGCTCTGTACCGCTCAAAGGCTCCATCCGCTGCATCTTCCCAAGGGGAGAGTTGCCTTCTTTGTTTAAGGCGAACCAGGAGGTGTTTGGGAGGGGTCGCCCTCAGGCCCTAATCTTATTTCTTGTTTGGTACCCTTGTTACACTTTCCTTCTGCCAACTTCAATGCGAGGGTAGAGAATTTGGCCTTTTTTGGACTCTCAGACAGTGGTAATTGCAGGCTACTGGCAAAAAAAAAGGCAACTCTTAGCAAATCTGTGTTTTCTTCCCTCTTTTGCTTTTGGATAGGCCCTTGTTTTTGGACTGGCCAGGTTCAGTCTAATCTTATCTCTTTCTTGTAAGACTTTACTGAAGACTGCAAGACTGCAAACTCCAAAATCCAGAACTTTTCCTACAATATCTTTTAAGTTAAAGCCTCAGAAAGCACACAGTCTGAGCTCTGAGACTTAAAAAGCAATAGTTATAACAAGAATTAGTAAATTCTCAGATATAAATTCTTGTCCTTCACTCAAACGCTTGGCCTTGCAACATCCCACTTCTCGTACTAGATTCTGTAAAAGTTAGGAGTCTTTTGGTTGTAACTCAAACTAGCTTAAACAAAACAAAACAAAAAGTAAATTTGTTGGAAGGATCCTGAAGGCTCAAATAATTGATGGAAGTCTGGAGGAGCATCGTTGGGAAACCTCAACAGTAGTCCCCTGAGAGGAGCAGCCTGGGCAGTGCTGGCCAGGACAGGACTGTGATTATTTGCTCTCTGCTCAAGATTCCAATCCCAGGGAATGAACATCAGTTGGTTAAGCTTGGGTCACCTACCCAACTTGGCTAAGAGAATGTGGGGCTCACTGGACTATGTACAGTTGGGAAAAGGTAATTCCATTAAAGGGAACTAGGAAGCTGCTGTTAGGGTGGGTAAGTGGATGCAGGCCACTTCAAACTCAGGAAATGTCCCCTACACCTGGAAGAGCTGATCTATGGCACTATAGTTGTTATTCTAATTCAATCACGGCAGTTGGTTCAGAATGAGAAAAGTTGTTAGAGGCCCACAGGAAATCAAAGAGCAGTTAGGTGTATGTCAAGGAGGATGAGTGTTTCCAACCAACACTTGCCCTTTGATGTCATCTTCAGGGACAAAATTCTGTATTGGATCTGAATTCACTGTGGTAAGACTTAAGCTTTTAGGGGTTAAAATGTAACAAAAAATTTTCCCTTTAATTGATATTAGCTTTTTGTTTGTTTGTATCAGGCATTTGTGTTGAAGGGAAAAATACAAGTGCATCAAGCTGTCAGCATATGATTGCTCTCAGAAGCTAGTCATCTACTCCTTTAGTCATTCACTCATTTAACACGTCACTCAGTGAACACTTATTGAGCAGTCCCCTAGTCCTGGGCACTGTCTAGGAGTTAAGGCAATACAAACATGGATGACATAATTTTTCTTCACGTGGCAGAGCCTTCCTATCTCCTGTGGTGACAGAACTAGTGGAAATATTTCAGTCTACCTAGAAGGAGAGTGGTTCAGCGTGCAGGCTGTGAAGTCAGACATGGAAGAATGCAGCCTTGGGTTCAGATCCTGGCTATGTGATCTTGGGCAAGTTACTTCTCCAAACTTCAGTTTCCTCATTTCTATAATGGGGATAATAAAACCTCCTAATTCAAAGGGTTGTTAGTCTCCTCAAATTGATTCACAGATTCAAAGCAATCCTAATCAAAATCCCAGCATGTTTTCTTTTAATGGAACTTGGTAAGCAGGTTGAGCCTAAAATTTGTGTGGAAATGCAAAGGGCCAAGAATAGCCAAGAAAATCTTGAAAAACAATAAACTTGTAAGGATTACAAATATCATGTCTTATAGTAAAGCTACAGTAACTAAGACAACATTGTATTTTGCCCCAAGGATGGACAAATAGAACAACAAAATAGAATAGGGGGGCTAAAAAAAACAGACCCACACATATAGGTCACTTGATTTATCACAAAGTTAATATTGCAGATCAATGAGGAAAGGATTGTTTTTTTAATAAATGGTACCCTGGTCAATTGGCTCTCCATATGGAAAAACAAAAGGATCCCAAATCCCTACCTCATACCATAAATAAAAATTAATTCCAGATGCTTTACAGATCTAAATGGAAAAGAAAATTTAATAAATATTCTAGGGAAAAAAAACATATAATATCTTCCTGGAGGAGGGTAGCTTCTTGAACAAGACAAAAAGTGTTAACCATTAAGGCAAAACTTTAAAAATTGAGATTAAATGTAAAGCTTCTTTTCAATAGAAACCATTAAGAGAGTGAAAAGGCAAACCACAGAGAAAAGATATGTTCAATACACAATACACAAAGGGCTCATTTTTTTTCAGATTTTAATTATGAATTTTTATTTTTAACTTTTTATTTTGAAACAATTAAATTTACAGAAAAAAATTTAAGACTAGTACATTGAATTCCAAAGTATCCATCACAAAGATTCTCCAATTGTTAACATTTTACAATTGCTTTCTCTCTCACATATATATGTGTGTGCGTGTGTGTATACACGTGTGTGTGTTTATACACATATGTATAAACAACACACAACTGTACACAATTGGATGTAAAGATGAGAGAGGCAGAGAACCCAAAATACCTCCAAGGTTTTGAAGGCAGTAGATAAGATTGTGAATTTGGCCCAGTCCAAATACTAACTCCTTCGTGAAATATTCCCACAGAATTCCACTTAGGGATTGGCTCTCTGATTATTTGAACTCAGACTTGCCTGATGAAATGAAGCCAACCATGGGGAGGTTTGGGGAAGAATATTCCAGGAAGAGGAAATAGGACCCAGACTTATAAGAACTCAGATATTTTACCTATAAAGCAACTTTTTTAAGAATTTTTTCACGGGGATCTACTTCAACATGATGAGGACACGTAACCCAGTGAAGAGGACGGTAGGAGCCTACCCAGGAGTACAGTAAAGTGCCACAATGAAAGCTGTGCATCTTCTGTGGAGAACAACTGGTTCAAACTGGAGCAGGTTTGGAAGATGCTTTAGAGCATTTTTAGCTCTAGTTGTGCAACCTCCAATCCATTTTCCACAATGTTGCGCCAGTAAACTTGGTAAAGCTTTAGATTACTTTGACCCCTCGGTTTGAAATCCTTCAATGGCTCCCCATAGGTTTCAGAATAAACTCCACCTCTTCAGCATGGTATGGAAGGCCCATGTCATTGACCCCTGCCTACCTCTTCAGTGACACCTGCCACTGCTCTCTGGCCACTCCCACCCTCTGCTCCAAGCACTTATCTTTTTATAGATTTCTTAAACCTATTTACCACCTCAGAGCCTTTGCATCTGCCGCTTTTTCTGCAAGGAAACTCTTCTCCCCCTTTATTCCTTGCCTTTCAAAGCTCATTCTCTCTGGGAAAGTTTCCCGACCAACTTGTGCCCTCCTCCCACCCATGGCTGGTTTGGGTCCCCCTTGCCTGCACCCCTATGACTTCCTTATGTTCACGGCATCTGGCACCAATCTGTCTCTAGTTAACCGTTGATTTGCAAAATCTGATCTCACTAGATTGTAATCTTCTTGACAGTAGGGAATATGTTTTAGTCACTGTCGACATTCCATATAATGGTAAATTCTCCACCTTTTCTGCAGTCAGACTGTGCAGGCTCAAATCTCAGCTCTATCACTCATCTTGGGAAACCCTCTGAGGCTCAGTTTTCTCACCAGCAAAATGTCTTTTAATCTGTAGTGCCTGGCATGGAAGGTACTCAGTAACGTGCGTGGAATGAACCCATGCACATTGGCTGACTTCCCTGGGATGGCAGCCTCTTGGCAGGGGAGGAAGGATGACTGGCTCCAATCCATTCCAATTTCTCCCCTTCCTCCCAAGTAGGAGGGCTCAGCTTCCTCTCTAGGACTGTTGTGAGGAAAATCTAAAAAATGCAGACCCTTTTCCTTTTCATATCTATCCTGTGTGGACCTGAGGAATTTAAGATATCTCTCAGAGCAAATACTTTTGAATCGTGTCATTGCCTGACCAATCTTATGAGGCTGTCTAAACAGGGTGTTACTTTAGGACCTAAATTTCTCTAGGTGTGGATGTGTTAATTAAGGGTCCCTGGGAGGAAACAAAGAGATCCTGTACCCATTCTGCAAATGGAAAACCTCATGATCTTCTCCAAAGTCCTCAGAGCCCAAGAATGCATAGAACTTGTCAGGAATCTCCCAAGAAGAGGTCCCTGGCTCCCAAGTGCTCCCTCTCCCCCAGATAAATGCATATTCTCTTTTTGTTCTTATGGTAAAGGCAGCATCTCCATGAGGCTCCTGTACTTTGAATAGGTTTCTAGAAGCAAGAAAGAGGGTTGACCCATTTCCATGTGTTCACAAGGTCTGGAGCAGAGTCGAGAATGGACTGTGCCACCGATGTGTCCTCTTGTGTATCTACTCTTGCAAGCAATCATTTTGCAGGAGAAAGAAAGAGGATCCTAGGTGTGGGTTGGAGATGGAGATTTCTGGCTAGGAGGCCTTCCTCTACCCCTCAGTAGAGTAGTCAGGTATCAGAAGCCAGTTTTGACTGGGTGGCCTTTAGCGTTAACTTTTGCAAACTCTGAGCTGCTCTAATTTCCTTCCTTCTCCTCTCCTCCCCATCCTATACTCAGGGACCCTATTGTCACATAGATAGACTGGTGGACCACAGCTTTGTGGGCCCAGCATGGCTTACAAAAACTTGTTCAGAATGCAGGCCAAGTCTCTGCTTTGTTTTTCTTCTCTTGAGACCTGTCACGGGATGTCAGCTTTGAGCAGGAGGAGTATCATCAAAACTTACGTGCATGCCACCAAATCTTGATCAACGTGTAAAACGTATTTTTGCTGCAAATGGCTATCTACGCTATTCCGTCAAATTATTAAACATTGAGTGCGCCTCAAAGTAGTGTGGCTCTAATTCACTCTAAGAGCCAGGAGGCACAGGGGAAGGTCACACCCAGCCATTGCATTGCCAAAGATAGTAAGCAAGTTTGCTGGAACATTCTAGAACTTTAGCATGCTAACGTAAGAGATGTGATCAGGGCAAGAATAGATGGAGTCACACAATGATGTGGGGCAAACCTGGCAGTAGAGCATTAACTGTTAAGACTTTTGAACTCTGTGAGACATAATCACTGTAGTTGTATGATTATGTTGTAATAATTGCTCGTTTCTTTCATATTTTTTGAGTCTTTTGATCCCTTCAAGTATGCCACCAAAAATTCTAGTATTTGGAAAAGCTGAGAGTCACTTGATTGCCTACTTATTTCCTAAAGTCCCCTCTGGTTAAGGTTGCCAGATAAAATACTGGACACCCAGTTAAATTTGAATTTCAGAGAAACAATGAGTAATTTTTAGTATAAGTATGGCTCATGTAATATTTGTTTATTACATGTATTTTTATTTTCTGTTTGTGCCCCGTAGTTTTATGTGCGAAATCTGGCAACACTACCCTCAGATTCAGGGCTAATGTTTTGTAACGTGCACCATCTAGTGGTTACACGAACAAGGAAGGAAACAAGAAATTTCCCCAAGAAACAACTTGAAAACAGCAATGGAATAAAGCTGATAAAAACAATTGCGCTTTAATTTAAAAAATCTTTTAAAACTTTTTTGGCCTTCTTCTTAGGATGTGCTGTCTGGGGTCCTATCAACAGCATAAATTGTCCTGTGAATATGTGAAATCCTTGGGAAGTCAACAAATGTTCAAATATCAACATCCAGGGGCTGAGGTCTGGGGCTCTTCCATTAACACAGAAATGCTAGTACACAACCTCAGCCTTGATGTCTTGTGGTTTCTAGTGTTCCTAGTGATTATTTTACAATAAGCACGTGGCACCCAGCTGTATCTATTAAGCACAATAAATGTCAGGCTGGTGCAGTTTTATTAAACTCAACTGGGCCTGTAGGGACACAAGGAAGCAAGCATTTCCTGTTTATGATCTTGCTAAAAGAGTATAGGGTTAAGTGCCAAAGGGAATTGGAGAAGTTCAGTTGGCCTCACCCCTGGCTGCACATTGGAATCACCTGGGGTATTTATTAAAAATACCAACACCTGGGCTTTACCCCCAGAGTTTTTTATTTAATTGATTTGCAATGCGGCTCAGGCTTTTTTTTTTTTTTCTCTAAGTTTCCCAGAAGATTCTAAAATGAAGCCATGGTTGAAAACTCCTAGTAGATGAAAGGGCACTGTCTCAAAAGAGGAGTGATCCTTGAACAAGTTACTTAATTCCTCTGAGTTTCAGTTTTCTTCTTTGTAACAGATAATTTAATAAACCTGCTGGGATCCTTGGGGAGCGTGAAAGTGTGAACACGTGCGAAGCATTTAGCCCTTAGCTAGCATGAGGTAGACACTCGGGAAAAGTGAATGCTCTAGTTCTTGCCCCTTGGAGACGGGAGGCTGAGGGGGTAGATCCTACCACACTGGAGAACGCAGATCTGGGATGAGCTCCATCATCTGGACACGGGCCAAACCTTACCATAGAAAATGAAAGGGACAGTAGAGTCCTGGCAGGGGCACAGGCTGCTGGTACGAGCACATGGTTTAGTGCCTTGAAAAGAAGACAGGGCCTTGAACTCAGCTCAACAGTTATCAGGGGATGGAAGGCCTCCCCTTTCAGCTCCCACTGCCCGCTGCTGATGACTATCATAATTATTTCTAAAATCACATTTCCGCCTATAATAGTGAAAAATTTAGATAATATGGAGCAATATAAAAAAAGAAAAGAAAAACCATCTTCATCTCAGAGAAAGCCACTATTAATATTTCAAGCATTTATTCCCAGTACTCGTCTCTCTCTCGTTTCTATTCCTCCAAATTGGGATTATTTTGTATATAACTTTATAAATGGATTCCCACCCCCATGTTTATTTTATTTTATTTTTTTGAGTTTCCAGGGCTGGGGATTGAACCCGGGACCTTGTAAGTGGGAAGGTGGCGCTCGACCACTGAGCCACATCAGCTCCCCTGAGTTGGTTTTTTCATTTGTTTGCTTGTTGTTTGTTTTTAGGAGGCACTGGGGACTGTACCGGGGACCTCCCATGTGGGAAGCAGGCACTCAACCGCTTAAGCCACATCTGCTCCCCCCATGTTTATCTTTATATCAAGAGCATTTCCCAATGCCATTAAGGATTTTTAAAAAACAATTTTAAATAGCTGCATAATATCACATTATATCAGGGGTTCTCCAACTTTAGTGTGAACCACCTGGTGGTCTTATTAAACACAGCTTGCTGGGCCACCCCCAGAGTTTCTGATCCAGTAGGTCTGGTAGGTCTGGGGTGGGGCGCTGAGATTTTGCATCTCTAACGACACTGCTGCAGGTCCAGGACGGCACCTTGAGGCCACCGCACCTGCCGGTGTTGTTTCTAAGGCAGCTGCTCACTTGTCTGCTGCCCCACCTCTAGCCAGGGTACAGGGACTGTCGACTTATGACCCCTCTGAATCCCCTGGGGCTGAGACAGGGCCTATTTTATAGATGCCTGCCTGAGCCTTACACATTTTTTTTTTTAAAGATTTTTATTTATTTATTTATCCACCCCCCCTTGCTGCTTGTGCTCTCTGTGTCCATTTGCTGTGCGTTTTTCTGTGTCTGCTTGTCTCCCTTTGTTGGGTTATCTTGCCATGTCAGCTTACTGCACCGTGCAGGCTGGCTTGTCTTCACCAGGAGGCCCTGGGAATCGAACCCGGGGTCTCCCATATGGTAAATGGGAGCCCAACCAATTGAGCCACAGCCGCTTCCCCACACATTATCTTTTTAAACTCTCAAAACAATCCAGTGGGCTGGGTACTATACACCCCAGTTTACGCAGGAGGCAACTGAGGCACAGCATTTGCATTTTCTAACATGGCACAGCTGGTAAATAGCAGGGCGGTTTTTACACCCAGATTCGTCTGACTGCAAATCCTTTGCTCTTTCAACTGTGATATTCTGCCAAGACTATGCTGCCTAGTTCTGCAGATTTCTTTCTCCTCAAATCTCACGCTTGTGATGGAGAGTTCTCTACTGAATCCCTCACATATCAATGGCACACAATTTCTAGCCTTAGCCACCCTGTATTTTGAGATTTAAAAATATTCCCTTTCTTCTGTCTGGGTCAAGAAGTCAAAAAGAAGTATTTTTTTGTTTTTTTTTTCAATGGCACTTCCTTTGAGTAGTTCAGTCAGCTCTGAGTCTTATCAGTGCCCTCGAGATGCTATTAACAGCTCTATCTAAGGATCTTATGGAGCCCTCCTTGGAAGGAGGGATGAGAAACAACCAACCAGCCTGTATTTCAGAATCAGCCTATTCCTTGTGCTGAATGCGTGTCGCCTCCTGTGGAAGCCTTCCGTGACCCGCCTATGCCCTGAGACTGCCGCCTCGGCTTCCCACTTTGTCCCCAGCTCTGCCCTCTCTCTCAGCACGCTGCCGCGGAGGTAGGTGGGGTGTGGCGCGTGTGCCCCACGGCGCCTCCTCTGGGCGGGGAGCTCCCTGCACAGAGCACAGAGTTGGCCTGGGCGGCCCAAGCTTCTTTAGTCAGTCTGTGAGGACTCGAGAGGACGGGGTCTCCAGAGCACATGCGGTGGGGGGTGGGCTGGAAGGAGCCACGTTGCAGGGCTTTGCTTGGAAACGAGTCACTAGGCAGGGCTTTGGGCATCTTTGTGGGATTGTGGTGCTGAAAGTCTTGTCCACATCAAAGCCTCTGATTTTTCTGAAAGTCCTAGAAAGCGAGCCTCTCCTCTCTGAGCTGTAACACCTATAACCTACCCCTGCACTTAGCACACTCATTACTTCACCCAACGAGTACTTACCGAGAGCCTGTTAGGGGCCAGGCACTGTGCTGGGAGCTGGGGATACAGTCACGAACAAAGCAGTGGCTGCTCGTGCCCTCACGGTGCCTACAGCCGAGGGAGAGGCGCAGGCTGGAAGCGTCTCCCCCACTACACTGTGAGCGCTTTGAAGGCACAGACTATGCTGCATTTACTTATTTTTATTCATCAAAATATAATTCACATCACATAAAATTCATTTGAAAGTGTACAGTTCAGTGGTTTTTAGTACACTCACAAGGTTGTGCCACCATCTCATTCCAGAACGGTTGCCTCACTCCAGAAGGAAACCCCAACCCATCAGCAGGCACGCCCCATGCCCCAGCCCCTGGCAACCACTGACCTGCTTTCTCTCTCTCTAGGTTTGCCTGCTCGCCACATTTCATTTAAATGGAAACATACACTGTGTGGCCTTTTGGGTCTGGCTTCTTTCATTCAGCACAATGTCTTTGAAGTTCCATCCGTGCTGTGGCATATATCAGCGCTTCTCTCCTCATGGCCGAGAGTATTCCATCGTGCGGAGAGAGCGCATTTTGTTTATCCATCAGTTGAGGGACGGTTATGTTCACTC
>JAQZBX010071307.1:0-15264 GCA_029593785.1 Cabassous unicinctus | reverse complement strand
CTTTTATATAGAATGCAAAAAATCAGCAACTTCTGACACCAGCTGCAGGTTACTACAATACTTCAGATCCTTCTAACAGCAGCTTAATTCTTACTCTTAACTACTCAGAAGCCAGACTCCACAGATTAAGGACAATCCTCTACAAGAATGCCCTTCAGACACCAGTTGCAAGTTTTGGAGCCCAGGCCACTGACATTTCTGACCAGCTGGCTATAAATTTGGAGGTTACCACCACCATCTTCAATTCAATAATTCACTGGGAGGACCCAAAGAACTCACTATACTTTCGTATTCCTTGAACACTTAATACTGCCATGTACTTTCCCAAGAACAAGGATATTCCCTTATGTAACCACCCTAAGTGCAACTATCAAGTTCAAGAAATTTAATATCGCTAGCAAGTTTATAGTCTATATTCCAATTTTTCATATGTCCCAAAAATGTCCTTTCCTCCCTTACATGATCCTATGCAGGATCATGTATTCCATTTAATTGTCAATGTCTCTTCAGTTGCTTATTCTTTTTTTTTTTTTGAATTGTGGGGACATAAACTTTCCCATCTCAACCACTCCCAAGCACACCATCCAGTGAGATCACTCATATTTGTACACTGTTTGGTACTCTCACCAACTTTCATTGCCTAAACTTTCCCATCTCCCCAAACAGAAACCTCACATACACTATGCATTGACTCTCCATACTTCCTGGCCCCCACTTCCCCCACTACCAGTATTCTAATTTCTGATTCTGTGAGCTTGCTATTTTCCTTTTAGTTATCATGGGCCTAAAATTTAATATCCTAAATCTGTAACACTCTTGCTTGCTTAGATAGCTGATTAACTTCAAATGGTATACATAAACTATGTTCCTATACCCATCCATCCCCCCACCTTTATGTATTTCTTGTTACATGTTGCATGTTTATAAGTTATGAGTCCCAAATCACTGCTTTACCGTTGTATTTTATGCATTTGCCTTTTTAGATCCGGTAGAAAGTAAAAAGTGGAATTACAGATCAAAAATACAATAGTTCTGGCAACTGTATTTATCCATATTGTTAACCCTTATTGGAGATCCTTATTTCTTCATGTGGCTTTGATCTATTGTCTAGTGTCCTCTCCTTTCAACCTCCAGAATCTCTTTAGCATCTCTTATAGGGCCAGGTCTGGTGGTAACAAATTCCCCAGCTTTTGTTTATTTGG
Source organism: Cabassous unicinctus (assembly GCA_029593785.1). NCBI lineage: Eukaryota > Metazoa > Chordata > Mammalia > Cingulata > Chlamyphoridae > Cabassous > Cabassous unicinctus. Next base: position 14,062 of record JAQZBX010071307.1, on the reverse strand, counting down.
AAATATTTTAATCTCTTCCTCATTTTTGAAAGACAGTTTTGCTGGATATAGAATTCTTGGTTGGCAGTTTATTGCTTTCAGCACTTTAAATATATCATCCTACTACTATCTTGCCTTTATGGTTTCAGATGAGAAATCAGCACTTAATCTTATTGAAGTTCCTTTGTATGTGGCACTTTGCTTCTCTCTTGCAGCTTTCAGAATTCTCTTTATCTTGGGCATTCAACAGTTTGCTTACATAACACTACATGGGTCTATTTGAGTTTATCCTGTTTGGAGTTCATTGAGCATCTTGGATGTGTATATTTATGTCTTTCATTAACTTTGGGAAGTTTTCAACCATTATTTCTTTGACTATTCTCTCTGCTCCTTTCCCTCTTAATTCTCCTTCTGGGATTCCCACAATGTGTGTATTGGTACACTTGATGCTATCCCACAGGTTCCTAGGTTCTGTTCACTTTTCTTCATTCCTCTAAGGAATTGTAGTCTCCAACTCTGTTTGGTTTCATGATTTCCATCTCTATATTGATATTCCCTTTGTTTTCATCTCTTGTTTTCCTGATTTCCTTTAGTTCTTTGTCCATGTTTTCCTTTAGCTTTTTGAGCATATTGAGGACCATTTTTTAAAGGCCTTTATCTGGTGTATCCTAGGTCTGGTCCCCCATGTTGATTTCTAATGCTTTAATTTTCTCCTTTGCTTGGGGTATCACTTCTGTTTCTTTGGTTGTTTTGTAATCTGTTGTTGAATCCTGGGCATTTTGATATTTTAATATGTTGTCATTGGAATTTAGACTCTGAGGCATCTCTTCCTTAAGCTTGTATCCAGCTGGTGTTCTGAAGGAACTTTTCTTGCATGCCAGGGGCTAAATAAAAAAGGAGAGGCGGGAGGAATGACACCTTTTCCAATCTTTGCAGATTGACCTGTGCAAGCACTCTGTTTCAGAGATTGTCTAAACAACGGGTTTAGATAAGCTCTGAAGTTAAACTCCAGGCCAGAGTATAGGGACCTCGCTAATCTTTTCTGTACATGCCTCTTGTTTTGGGCATGGGCATGTGGCCCTAGGAATTCCCCCATTTATATGGATAAGAGTGTCCCCTCTTCCCTAGGAAGCAGTGTCCTTGGTCTAGGCACTGCACTGTATGTCTTACAATCAGCAGTCCCTTGCTCCAGGCAGCCACTTAACTGTTCTCCCACAGTGTTCTGTAGGAGAGCTCAGTGAGCTGCCTCTACACACAGGGCAAGTTCTGGGATGGCTAGTCTATTGGGCTGTTACCAAACACATTGGGCAGGCATACATGCTCCCAGTGTGTGCATGAAGGTTACGCCTCTGGATCCAGGACCAGGGATATGCACTGGGAGCACTGTGGGCTCCACAGTGAGGGGTAGGGTAGGGGTCAGTCAGGACACCATGAGATCCGACTGCTTTTTAGTAGCTTTTTTCTTAACTCAGCACTCATCCTGTTATTGCAATCCTTTAACTGTTTTCTGGAGCTTTGAGAAGTGAGTTTCTGGTTGTTCTTACTGGTTGTTCAAAGCTTCTTTTGAGGGGCAGAGCCCTGGAATGTCTCAGTTTGCCATCTTGATTGGGGTGGGGCTAGGATATTGTTTTAAAACTGTCAAGCTGATAGTTGAAGCCAGGGTGGTGTTTCTCTGCTATCATTTAGAGAAATCATGGAGAACAAACAGCACTACCTGGCCCAATGCCAGGTACGTAATTACTCAGTCAACATTTCATGAATGCATAGTGAATGAAAGAGAGAGAGGACTAAGTTTAGATTCTGGGTTAACATTGACATTGGAGAGGGGAAGAGAAGCCAGCGAAAGAGAAAGAGAAGGAATGTCTTAAAGATAGGAGGTAAATTTTGAGAGAGTGGTATTGCCAAAGTCATGGAGAGAGTTTCACTAAGGAGGTGACAAAGAACAGTGCCACTTGCTACAAAGAGATTAGGTAGCATGAGGATGGCAATGGGTTTTTAGAGAGACCCTTAGGAGAGGACTGACCGGTAGTCTCCATGGAGGAAGTTTGAATGGTGGTAGAAGCTAGGTTATCACACGTTAAGAGAGAGTTATTTGAAGTAGAGACATAGAATAAATACTTTTCTTTTATGAAATTGGTCAGGGAAAGATAGAAGGGAAGTTTGATCATAGTTTTAGGAGATGTGGACCAGAAGAAAGGCTTTCTTTGGTATGGATTGTTTAACAAAATGCACAAAGAGGTAGACACAAGAGAAGTAGAAGGAATGAAGCTAAAGGCAGATTTCTTCCTCGGAACTTTGTAAATGTTAGGATCCACCAAAGCTGGGAATTCTCATGGGATATACCCATGGTAGCTTTATGGATGATCGTATTGTCATAAAGCTTTATACTTCCATGCAGGAATCTGACTATGCAGCCTATCTCTAGAAGAGTCCACTACTTTACAAACCTTTCTGGTCCTGGCACTGAATAGATTTTATAGTCTTCATGGAGGTGAATAAGAGTTAGCCCAGAGTCATGAGTCTTTTATCCCTCAAAGCCATACCTCTTTACCCTATTTAACATTTTAGAACATCTTCTGTATACAAATGAGTGCTCAATTCCTGTTGATTTGTAGCTGTGGCAGGCAGGGAGATCTCAGTCACAGTATTCCATCTGGTGCTTGAATAAACTCAATTTCCAAACTCAGAAACTAGATAGATTCAGATATATTTTTTGAAATAGGGCTGTTTGAGATAGACTCTTTATCCATATACTATCCAAAACTGAAAAACTAAATTGGTTCAGGTAATACCTTACTATGTTTTACCATCTGAATTGGTTATCCAAATTCTTGCTATCCAAGCTTGTGTTCCAAATAATTTGAATGGCAAAGGATAGTTGTACTCTGATAGCTTACCTTCTTTCTCCTTTCTTTCTTTTGAGAGAACCTAGCAATTGTAGGAAAGAACCAGGACAAAGGTGAGTCTAAATAAACCATTTTCCCTACTGATGATAGAAAAATGCTTTTTTTTTTTATTAGATCCATTTCACTGGGCTTGGCTTCCTCAAGCAAAGGTTCCATTTTCTGAAGAAATAAGAAACTTGGTTCTACCATGTATTTCTGATATGAACTTCGTGCAAGATTTATGCGAAGATCTTTCTGAGCTTTTTAAGGTAAATATATTTTTAGTTTTAATTATTGCAGAAAGTGAAATGAATCTTAAAACAGAGCTTTTCTTAGTAGAGCTAGTTTGCAACTTACTATTTCTTATATTTCTGCTTGCAGTAAAACCTGACATAACAAAGGAATTAGTTTTATTTTTCAAGAACATAAATTTGTGAAGTTACACTACTATGAGTGCTCTTTGAAGTGAGACTATATTAAAATTTGAGCAGCTGCTTTCTTCAAAAATTGAATTCTTACAAAATTATCCTGTAATTTATAATACATGTTGGTGACCTTCTGCAATGATTTAACTCTCTTAAAAAGCCCAAATCCACTGACTAGAAAGTTACCTTACACCCTTTCAATAATAAGTTGGGGTAGAAATAAATAAAACTCTTTGGTCATTTTGTGGGTATCCCACAAATCCATCAAGTAAAAATGCTCATTTTCATGTTGTTAAGAAAGTTTTCTAATGACCTTACATGCTAAGTTGAAGAGTTATTTTCAAATATTTGTTTCAAAGATATTTTGGACTTAAATTTTTTTCTTTTCTTTTTGTAGATTGACAAAAGATTTGACAAGGCCACTTTTGAAAATCAGATGTCTGTAATGAGAGGTCAGGTAGGTCACCTTTTTTTCATTAAGGAAAAATCTCTTTGAAGTGATTGTCAGTTTTTCCCTCCACTGTAACCCAGAGTTTTAACTTTCAATATTTCCTGCTGTGCTGAACCAAAATAGTTCAAATAAGAAATGAAGCTTATTTAAATAGTATCTTTTCCTGTGTTACCTTATAAATTAGGCATTTTTGACCTTGTTGCATATTATTTATTTAGCTATGTTTCCTCCTGCTTTTAATTCTCTCTTTCCTCCTCAAATCTACTTGTTTGAACTTCTAAATGCCAAATTCTGTTGCCAGGATATTATTTTCCTCAATGGCACACACAAAAAATATTAAGAACCACTGCAGAAGGTTCAGCTTAGTTTATGAGGAGTCTAGAACCAGGGAGTCTAGCTAAGAGGCTTTTTTAGTAGTTCAAGCACGAAGGAAGGGATCGCATGATAAAAGTATGTTGCATATTTGAGCTCAGTTTTCAAGCACAGATAATTATGCCCTAATTTTTTTGCTTGAAACAAGTTAACTTGAAATATTAATATGCTCAATGTTCTGGAATTTTCTTATCCCATGAAGATAGTATCTTTATCTTAAGAATGTTATTTTTTTAATGTCAAAAAGGTTTTAAAATCAACATATCAGACAAACATTATTATTGAAAAATAGCTTAAAATTGACTAGGAAGTAAAATATGTGTGTTTATATGTATATTGTACAATAATTCTTATGCTGACTAGAATTTGAGGACCCATAAACCAGCCCAAAGCAAAATCTGTACGCAGAAGTTTGCAAGTTAAACCATCTGCCTTTGACATGGCTGTTGCATCCCTATAAAGCTATGGGTAGAGAATTCTAAAGTGTTTCTCCTTGCCTGCAGTGTTTACTCTACTTTAAAAAAACAGTTCTCTCTCATTTAAACATATAATAATAGACTGGTTCATTCTTTGAGAAATGAAAAGGGGGAGGGCAGCAGATTTTTAAAGTTAGGCGTAGGTCTGCTGTTGTATTGTAGAATTTTTATCACACTTTATTGCAATTATGTGTTCATATGGCCCTTTGTTTCTTGAAGGTGAGTTCTTTAAAGAATCACATGGTCTCTTACCTCTTCTTTAGCCCTCTCTCTTCCCCCAACATAGTCAATGCTCAGTTTCTTCCATAAGTAAATGCCAGATTATCAACTGTCTTTGAACTCTGAAAGAATTGGTAATATTCAGGATAGTTTTATGTATTGTTCTTAGAGTCAGGATACTAGATGTTACTTATATTTAACACTTCTCTTTTTAAAAAATGCCTACATGGCATGTTTAGCCTAACATTTTAGAATAGAATTTTTTAAACCCAGAAGAAGAAACTAACCAGAACATTTCATTCCTTAGCTATGTTGGTGCACATATTTTGTTGTTATGGTAAGAACAATGCTTATAAACTTTAATTTCATAAGTTCTTTTTTCTTGTTATCCAAATATGGTCAACTTAGAAAGAGAACCTAAAACATAAATACAATCTGTAACTGCTATTGCTAGTAAAGATTTGTTTCCCTGACATGCTAAATCCTCCGGGATCAAAACCATCTAGTTTATACTAATCAGAATAAGTTTATTAGTATTGCTTTATGCTTATCACTTTTAAATGGTCTTTACAAGAACCAGCAAAATGCATAGCATCTAAATATTAGGTATTTCAAATACCTGAAGAAGACATCCTTATTCCTAAAGTACATAACAAAGGGAATTGTTTTCCTGTTATGAAGGCAAAAGAAAAAAATGAATTATTAAAATTATGTTTTATCTGAACAGAGAATGAATAGGCTGTGAACTTTCACAACTTTATTTGTATGCTCACATAGAAATTCCAAGGGTATCTTTAAATATGAAATATAACATACTTTACTTTTTCTCCTTTGGTTTTTCCTTTTTTAAAAATAACTTAAGTAAAGTTTAATTTAAAATTCTCTAGCCCATTCACCCTGCTTTGTGTTTTCCTATGGTACTTTCACCTTTTAATACATTGTATTATTACTTATTTATGTTTGTTTATTCTCTCCCCTGCTATAAAATGTAAGCTCTATGTAGGTAGAGATTTTGTTTGCTAGTTTACTGTTGTGTCCCCAGCACCTAAAACGCCTAGCACATAGTAGGCATGCAATAAATTTACTTGTTGAATGAATGAATAAAGCATGTACTTAATTAACACCAGACTTTTTAGACCAGTATTTGTTTTATTTTCTATGTCAAATGGAATATGTTTGAACCATTTACTTTATTCAGTTCCTGAATTCATTGCTTCTGGATATAAATGCATTCAGAATATTTTAAAGTTACCAAATGGCAAGAGTTGTTTAATTTTGTGCATTTGTGTGTGTATGTAAATATACATACATAGATATTTATTTATTATAGTTACTTATCACAATCTCTGTTCTGCATAAAAATTATAGTTGTTTAATTGTAAAAATTACGGTTAAAATCATGCTAATGTTCTGAAATTATTTTTTATCTTTCTTGAATTAGTGAAAGTCTTTCTTCTTTCCACAGATCTTAAATCTTACTCAGGCATTGAGAGACGGGAAGAGTCCTGTTCAGCTAGTACAGATGCCTTGTGTGATTGTGGAACGCAGTCAAGGTGGAAGTCAGGGTCGGATTGTCCACCTAAGCAATTCATTTACCCAGACTGTCCATTGCAGGAAGCCATTTTTTACCTCCTGGTAGCAGATATAAGGCTAAGAGAAAGAAACTTTCATCTATTGGTTCACATTATGTGTTAAAGTATTACAGTAATGGAAATCTGCTGAAAAGAAAACCATTTGCCAAAACTTCAAATAATTTAAGTCTTTAAAAGGTTATATTTTGAATCTTATCAAAAGTTTACAGTTTTTTGTCCAAATATTAAATTTCTATTTCAGGGAAAAAGTGATATATCTCCTATATTGTATTTTTGTAGAAAATTTGTATTTTATGTTGTTGAAGTTAGTTTAAAAGGTAATTTCAGAGTTTATACATGCTGGAATGACTGTAATTACTTTAGAATTCCAAGTAGAAAAATAAGATATTTGTTAACTTTGAATACAAATTTTTTATATATTTTTTAAAGATTGAATCGTTCATGTTAAGTCTTCTTACATTATAAAAGGCCTCTGAGGGTGCCTAAGTCTGCAACTGATCTTCTGAACTTTAATAGAGTAATTCATAGAAAAACAGGTAAGATTAATAATGTTGCCTTAATACAAAAAGCTGCTATTTTAGAACTTGAATAAGTGCCCTAAAAAAGGCCATTATTAGGGACCAGGAAATTATATTTTGGTTAAGTAACATGAGGCCATTTTTCTTTTTTGTACGTTAGAATAATTCTGTTCAATTATTTTGTTGTAGTAGGAAAGAAATCTAAAGACACACACACACATACACACACCCTTTTTTTTCCTAATGAAAACACTCAATTGGGAGTTGAGGGTAATAGATGAAATTAAGATATTAAGATATTTGGAATTCCAAAATAGTCAACATTAAAAATACACTTTTTGTTTCTTGCATGGGATCAAGTGCTTGATCAATTAGTACTTCAGAGAACTAATCTTGATCAATTTAATACTTCATTAGTATACTTCATTGAAAAGTAAACCATGCCCAAAGTGTATATTGGATTACATTTTGGGGTCCTAGGACATAAACTCTTAATAATAATAGTAATACTATAGGGTACTTGAAATTATAGTCAACTTTAGATTGTCAGCACTAGTTAAAGGGAAGCATGACAGAGATAGTATTAAAATCATTTATATTTGATTTTGAAACTTATTTTTGTACTTTATTTTAGTATGTCTGGCATTCTGAGAATTTGTAGCACTTTTAACTCACTGATTTGAATTGAAATGAGCCCCGTTTTGAAAATGTAATCTAGACAAGAGGAAGCTTTGTTCTCTTCTTGTGGCTCAGAACAAATAAAATCACCACCCAGCCTTGCTTAGGCAGTGGTCTTGGCCTTTTGTTTTTTAAGCTTACTGTCTTACAGTTTTTCAAAAATTAAGTATTATTGTGTAAAGAGTAGTTCCTGAAGGTTTAATTGGGGGTGGAAGACAAATCTATAGCTCTCCCTCCCTTTATATCTTTCTCTTGGTCTTCATGGCATGCTGAATAAATGAGAACACTGCCACTCTGATGGAAGTTAATTGGAGACCTGTGTGCTCCTACCTCCTCCCACCTCACATTATCTTAATCTCAAGATAATAGAATATTGACTGGAAATTCAAAACTCAAACTGCTATGTTTAGATAAATACTAGTAATTAAAATAATGCCTTTTGAAGATATGTCCTAAAAGAAAAAAAACCAGTTGCTATGATGTGGGTATTGCTTTCATTAAACTGTTTTTTCAGTACTTTGAGAGTTAATATACTCTATTAAATAATTTTTATAATTTTAGTAAATTGCTGATGTTTTATAATCTAAAATTTAAAAAGTATAGAAATATTATTAAATGGCCTGACCATGCCAGGAAAGTAAATTTCAGATATTTAAGATATTACAAGTTAGAATTCATTGGTTTTATTTTGTAAACTTTCACAAACTTAATTCTTTACTTAAATATTATGTTAAATTTTTCAGTGAGTATATTTATAGTATCAAACATGATAGACTGAAGTTAATAAAATCATTGTGTAAAGACTAGATTTCTCCTGAGTATGTATGTTGACTATTTTGAATATTTAGAATGTGAACACATTTACGTTTATAAATGATACCAGATCACCATTTTCATACATCATGTTTGTGGTATAGTTTAATCCATTATGATTCCAAAAGACATATTTAACTGGAACTTTTATAATTGGAGACTTTTTAATTTTATTATATTCCTTATCTCCCCTTTCCTCGAATTTGTTAGCAATTGGAGACATGGTTTGCAAACTTGAAAACAATTTGATTTACAATTTAAACAAATTTTTTTAAGTAATGTAGTATTTATTGGTATTAAAACTTTCTTTAAAAACTATGATAACATGTTCTTTGATTAGGTTACATCTTAAATCCTTTTAGAGATATATAAAGAAACACGTACCATCTTAAGTTTTTATAATAGTCTGCCTTCTTTCACAAAGTTGACAGGGCACAAATTCTTGATGCTGCTGCTCTGTATTTTCCAGCCTCTTGCAATTAGTTTGGGGCCATGTGATCAGAAACATGACAAGTATGCTTTCACTTTTTATTCAGTGTTGTAATGGAGAGCCTAACTAATGCAATAAGACAAGAAAGAAAAATTAAAGGTATAAGGATAGGAAAGGAAGAAATAAAGCTGTCTTTATTTACAGGTGACACATTTACATATGTTAGAAAAAGAAAATTTTTAAAGATACCATTTACAGTAGCATTTAAAAATCAGATGCTTATTATATTATAATAAAACCATTGAGAAAAAATAAATTAGTAGAAGGCAATGCCATGTTCTTGTATTGAAGTATTGATATTGATGCTCCCAAATTTATCTGTAGATTCAACATAATCCCAATCAAAATTACATCAAAATTTTTTGTAGAAATTAGCAAATTGGTTCTAAATTGGTTCTAAAATGTATGTAGAAATGTTTGGGCTTAACTTTGACAAGAAGGACACAGCTGGAGGATTTATACTACCTGATTTCAAGACATCTTATTAAGGTATAGTAATGAAGACAATGTGATAATGGTGTGACACATAGATCAATGGAACAAAAGTGAGAAATAAACCCAACATATATGGTACACTGATTTTCTACAAAGGTGCCAAGGTATTTCACTGGGGAAAGGATAATCTTTTCAACAAATGGTGCTCTAATAGGTAGTCATATGCAAAAACAAACAAATGTGAGCCTTCATCCTCATCTCATATGTAGACCTAATTATAAGAGCTAAAACTTTTGGAAGAAAATGGGCAAATCTTAAGTGACTTGGGTTTGCAAAGATTTCTTAGACCACAAAATGCACAAACCATAAAAGAAAAAAATTGCTAAATTGGGGTTCCTCAAAATTGAAAAGTTTTTCTCTTCAAAAGACACTTATGAAAATGAAATTTTAGCCACAAATTGGAAGACAATATTTGTCAAACATACCTCATAAAGGACCTGTATCTAGGAAAGATAACAGTAAGAAATCTTAATACTCAAGAATAAAATTACCAAATAAGAAATGAACAAAAGATTTAAATAGATACTTCACAAAAGAAGAGAGATGTTCAGCATCATTAGTCACTAGGGTAATACAAATAAAAACCAGAATGAATAAAGTTAAACCTAACACCTATCATACCATCCAGCCATTCCATTTAGTATTTATCCAAGAGAAATGAAAATAATCCACCCAGACTTGTTCATAAAAGCCTGTTTTGTAATACCCCAAACTGGAAATATCTTAAACGTCCACCAAAAGGTAAGTAAAATGTCATATATCCATACCTTAAAAGGAACTAATTACTGATACAACATAGATGAATTTCAGAATCATTATGCTAAGTGAAAGAAGCCAGACACAGAACTTACTGTATGATTCCATTTATATAAAATTCTCTGAAATGAAAATGAGCCTGTCATTAAAATAGTCCAGTGGTTGGTTGCTTTGGATTGAGATGGAAGGAGGGATGGGTGGCAAAGGGAGGTTGAGAAAACATTGGAGGATGTGGTGGCTTGGAGTTATGTACCCTAGAAAAACACGTTCTTAATCCATTCCTATGGGGGTGAAGCCTTGTAATAGGACGGTTTGATGCGGATACTTCAGTTAAGGTGTGTCCCAGCTGAATCAGGATGAGTCTTAATCCTATTATAGGGGGTCTTACAGGGAAAGTCACAGAGTGAAAGCCACAGGGAGCAGCCAGAAGCTAGAAGTCATTGGAACTAAGAAGCCAGAAGAGATCATGTGCATTTCCATGTGACAGAAAAGCCAAGGATCACAGACTGCTAACAGCCAGTCCCAGAATGCCACAGTCTTCTGGGAAAAAGCATCACCTTAAGGACACCTTGATTTTGGACTTCTAGCCTCAAAACAAATTCCTATTGCTTAAGCCAAGCCAATGCATGGTATTTGCTTTGGCAGCCAAGAAATTAAAACAATGATGGAAATAGTCTATCTGGATTGTGATAGTGGTTCCACAGGTGAATTCATCTGTTAAAACTCATCAAATTGCCCAGCTTATTATATGTATGCTTCATAAAACAGTAAGCAGTCAGATTTGGAAAAAATTAAAAGCCTGACAATTGGTACCATCATTTTTTCTTTTCTGTCTTTTTATTATGGCAACATATATACAGCATAAGATTTCCCATTTTAACCACTTTCAAGTACACAATTTAGTGGTGGTAATTACATTCACAATGTTGTGCTACCATTACTACCATCCATTACCAAAATGTTTTCATCACCCCTGTATTAGTCACCTAAAGGGGTGCTGATGCAAAATACCAGAAATCTGTTGGCTTTTATAAAAGGGTATTTGGGGTAGAAGTTTACAGTTACCAGGCCATAAAGTGTAAGTTACTTCCCTCACCAAAGTCTGTTGCCACGTGTTGGAGCAAGATGGCCGCCGACATCTGCAAGCTTCTTCCAATATCAGCTGTAGGCTGGGATAAGTCTCGTCTCTCTCCCAGGGCTTGTTTCTCTCTGGGTTCAGCTGCTCTGCTCTCCACATGGCCAGCTGTAAACTATCAGGTGAATGGCTCCTCTCTCTTCCCAGGGTCTCTGCTGTTTCTAATGGAGCCGTCTTTCTTTCCTCACATCTCCTCTGTGTATTTACTTCCCAGGGTTCCAGCATTAAAACTCCAACCTCCCTTCTCTGCAATGCAGTTTTTCTGAGTCTATGCTCACCAAGGAGGCGGGGATTCAACTTCCTACTGATGTGGCCCATTTCAAAGCCTTATATTTAGTCAAGTAAAAGTGAAACCTCTGAATCCAATATAACCTAATATGCCCAGAGGAACAGACCAGTTTACAAACATAATCCAATATCTATTTTTGGAATTCATAAACAATATCAAACTGCTACAACCCCTAACAGAAACTCTGCAACCATTAGCAATAACCCGCCCCCCGTTCCTATTTCCTTGCATCCCCTCGTAAACTAATCTACTTCCTGTCTGTGAATTTGCATATTCTAGTTATTTCATATAACTGAAATACATGTCCTTTTGTGTCTGATTTATTTCACCACCATGTCTTAAAGGTTCATCTATGTTGTAGCATGTATCAGAACTCTTCATTTTTATGATTGAATAATATTCCATTGAATGGATATTACCACATTTTGTTTATGCATTCATCTGTTGATGGACATTTATGTTGCTTCCACCTTTTGGCTACTGTGAATAATGCCAATAGCATATACTATAATGGTGTTAATATAGTCCTTTTTGAGAGCAATATCTCATAAAACTTAAGATGCAAATGCACACCAGGAGACACATAACAAAGTTGTTCAGTGTTGTAGTGTTTAGAATACTGAAAAATTAAGAACTAACTAAATATCTGTCAGCAGGAAAATGGATAAGCAAATAGTGGTATACTCATAGAACAGAAGACTATAGAGCAGTGAAAATAAACTGTAGCTATATGTATTAAAATGTACACATAAACCTCAAAACAATGTTGAAGAAAATTTAACTTACACAGGTATTTACACATATAATGTATGTAAATACAATGCAGTGCCATATGTTGCTTATGGACATGTAAATCTATAAAGATCGTGGCCAGGAATGGTCGTCTCCAACTTTAGAATAGTGGTTACTCCTCGGGACAGGAGGATAGAGAAGTGGATCCAAAGGATACAAAGCTCACCTTAGGTATAAAATTTTATTTTTATTCTTTTAAAACAAAGATTTGCAGCAAATATGACCAGATGTCGACATTTGTTGCAATCTGCACAGTAGGTAATGGAGTGTGCTTTTTAAAACTATGTTTCAAATCTTTTGAACACCTACACATATGTTAGTCTCTCTGAATGTGGCCCGAATCAGACTCCACCTTAGCCACTACTACAGTCCTAGCCATCTTTGTTAGTCACACCCTGATGGAAGGTTGAGATAGGAGGACCAGGGTCTTGAAATTCTGAGACTTTATCCACCTGTCAATATTTTCTGAAATGGGTCTGAGAGGCTTTTTCTTTAATCAAATGTAGGAATATTTAAGCCTGGTTTTATAATAACTATTTTGACTACTGAGAGAAATTTCTGCTGGGCTCTTGGTTTTGTTCTACATAGTTTTGAACCAGAACAGCTCATTTCTCAATCAAGATAGACACATGAATTTGCTTTAACCCATTTCAATTCCTAAAATCCCAACTGTTGAAGTTTGCTAGGCTACTGAAAGCAATATTCCATGAAATGGTTTGGCTTTTAACAATAGAAATTTTTTAGCTTACGAGCTTACAGTTTTGAGACCATGAAAATGTCCAAATCAAGGCATCATTAAGATGATGTTTTCTTCCTGAAGACTGGCTACCCGCAATCCTGGACTCCTCTGTCACATGGCAAGGCACATGGCAGCATCTGCTGATCTCTCTCTTCACGTACAGTTTTGTTGCTTTCAGCTTCTTGCTTCTGTGGCCTTCTCTCTCTCTATGTGAATTGCATTCTCTTAAAAAGGACTCCAGTAAGAATTAAGACCCACCCTGGGCAATGCCTTAACTGAAGTAATCTCATCAAAAGATATTACTAATAGGTTTATACCTACACGAGTGGATTAGCTTTAAGAATATGATTTTCTGGAGTATGTACAGTTTCAAACCACCACACCAACTCCTGGAAGTCTAACAGTTTGTAGGATAGATATAAATCACTCATTGGATTCAACAAACATTATTGGATATTCATTGAATGCCAAATGGTAGGGATACAAAAATCAGTAAAATACAGTTTTAACTCTTGGATTCCCATTCTTTAAAGGGAGGAGGAAAACCTGAAAATGATAATAGGTCCAAAGTCAAATATTTTCTAGGGAATAATGTCTTTTTTTAAATTGACTTTATTTTTTCTTTTTGGTGTACAGTTCTATGAGATAGTCTCCGAAGGTAGCTTTTCTTTTTTATAAGTGCATGCTGCTCCATCCATCAAAAAGTGGAGTCTACTTCCCCTCAATCTCCGCTGGCCTTGCAACTAGTTCTGACCAAGAGAATGTGGTAAAAGTGAAGCTATGGCAGTACTGGGCTCAGCCTTCAAGAGGCCTGGCAGCCTCCACTCTCATCCTGGGAAGTCAGCTACTAATTAAGAAGTCCAACTGCCTAGAGTCCACCATGTTATGAGAAAGCCCCAGCTAGTCATGCAGAGAGGTCATATTGGAAGTGAAAGAGACTAAGACCATTCTACATTAC
>JAQZBX010071305.1:0-15259 GCA_029593785.1 Cabassous unicinctus | reverse complement strand
ACATGATCCTGCAAGGATGGATACAGACCACATCAAATTTCATTAAAATCTGTAGAAGTGTATGGTCCAAAATCTAAACCACATTGTAAATCATTGACTATGGGTAGTAACAATGTTTCAATATTTATACATCAACAAATGTACCATCCACATGTAAAATGTTATTAGTAGGGGAAAGGGGAAAAGGGAGAGGATGTTGGGTATATGGGAATCACCTATATTCTGTATGTAACTTTTCGGTAATCTAAAGCTTCTTTGAAGACAAAATGAAAAAAATAAGACACTGGGCAAACAAATGGAAGCTAATGTCACTGTACATACAAGACAAAAGATCTTACAGTGATGAAAGATATAATGTTAAAAAAAATTTAATTTCATATTTTTAATTTTTTTATTATCCTCTACTTGATTTAGACCCAGTCAAATATATTTATCCAGTATGCTCTGGACTCTGTGGCTGTGGATCTCCTCCTCTACCCCTCTTTGGAGGAGATGGGAGTTTTCCCAAGACTACTTTAGTATGTCAGTCTCAAGGCATATTTTTCATTGCATATATTTCTAATTAAGTTAATTGAGGAGACCCTCTGTATGAAGAAGAGACTTCTACATTCCGTAACTGCTTAATGACTTTCAGCTACAAAGGCACTTCTTCCTTTCTTTTATTTGACTTCAATCACTCTTTGCTAGGCATTTTTGTCATAATATAAAAGCCGTACAACTCATTTTCAAGTAGAGAACATCGAAAGCATTTGGAATTTTCTCTCTCTCTCTCTCTCTCTCTCTCTCTCTCTCTCTCTCTCTGTGTGTGTGTGTGTGTGTGTGTCAGAGAAAGAGAGAGAGAGAGAGAGAGAGAGAGAGAGAGACTGTGTGAAATTATATATTTATCATTTTTAAGCCCTAAAAAGAACCTTTTCTTTTTCCCTAAAATCCTTTTAATGTCCTCAGTTTCACTGAGTGAAGCTAGCTGCAATCCTGGGCTCAATATAGTTAGTTGCAATTACCTTCAGGTGCAAAAGAATTCCTAATTCTTCCAATTCTTTCTCCACTGTATTGAAATAAATAGAAGTAATTTATTATTGAAAGTACTGCTGTTTTGCCAGTTTGATGGGTGTGAGTTGACATTTGGGATACTGTATAACGTATTATAAGTCTGAAATGGATGGTTTTCATCAGTCAGCATCACTGGCAATTTCCCTTGCAGGGCAAAATCCTTGCAAATTAAGTTGCATATCTTCAAGAAGGCAGGCTATGGCATAAAGTGTGGAAATATTGATTTTGTTTGTATTTTTTAGAAATTGTTTTGGGTATATATTCAGAAATGTATTTTCTCTGAGACAGGACCCTATATTTTCTGCCAGAGAGATGTTTGAAAGACATTTTTGGTAAGGATTGTTTTTCGGATGTTATGGCCATAAAATCAATAGGGGTTAATTGCTACATGTCACTTTCCATGAATGTTCCCTGATAGGACTGCAGATTAGCCGCATCCTTTCTTCTCCAACTCAGGCTGTGCAAGTTGGGGCTTGTTCAAAAATGACAAGCTAGGAAAGTTATTGCTTGGCCAAGGGGAGGAGAGGAAATAGCTGGAGAAGAGGAATGTCATGCAAAGGCTACCAGGAGGAATTGAAAGAGAAAGCTGCCATGTATAAAAAAAGCAAAATTACTGAATTGTATGGCACCAACTGCAAGATGAATAAATGCAGGAATTTACCTGGAAATCACACTAAAACAGGGTCAATTTCTCATACTACTTCAGAAAATAGCATGTGCTCTGTCTCTCTAGCCTCAGCATCTCATTCTCCATCTTGACTTGCCTGCCTCAAATGATTTCAAGAATTGCATTCCAGACCATTAAGAGTAAACGATTAGGGAAGCAGGTGTGGCTCAGTCAATAGAGCTCCCGTTTACCATATGGGAGGCACCGGGTTCGCTTCCCAGGGCCTCCTTGTGAGAGCAGGCTGGCCCGCGCAGTCTAGTGGGCTGATGCAGCAAGCCCTCACAACAGGAAGCGGGTGTGGCTCAACCGATAGAGCCCCCGTTTACCATGTGTGAGGCCCCGGGTTCGCTTCCCGGGGCCTCCTGGTGAGGGCATGCCAGCCCGTGTGGCGCAAGGGGCTGATGCAGCGGGACCTCACAGCAAGGGGAAGATAAGCAGACATGGAGAAGACACACAGCGAATGGACACAGCAAGCACAAGCAGCAAGGGGGGGATAAATAAATAAATAAATAAATCTTAAAAAAAAAAAAAAAGAGTAAATGATTCAATGTTGTTGCCCGAGTTCTTTATTCCTTATGACAAAACAGTTGGTTTGCACAAATTCTCTTAAAACTGTTGAAAACATCAGTGATCATTTTGAAGTGCTCTTCTCAATTCTTCCCACACACTAGGCAGGGAACCTGAGACATTGTGTTCCTTTCAAACTCCTTCTAGTGGGATACTTGTTCTTTCTACCATAGATTCCATCTTTGTGACTAAGTCACTGGTTTCATAAGGCCTTGGAAGTATACCAAGTTATTTACCTCCATGAAGAGCCATAAACATTCAGCTACCAAACTGGGAGGCAAGGCTTCAACTCTTTGTTGGATGTCCTCTGTAACCTATCCCCAATCCAATCTCCACCCTTTCTAAAATGTTCTGCGCTGGGAGGCCCATTACTATGGGGTGCATCATCTGGGTGTCCTTTCCTCTGGCTTCTCAATTGTTTTGTTTTTTTAAAAAATTATTATTGTTTTTTTAAAAGAAACTTTAGATTACATAAATGCTACATCCAAAATATAGGGGATTCCCATATACCTCACATCCTCCCCCTCTCACACTTTTCCACATTAACTACATCTTTCATTAGTGTGGCACATTTGCTACACTTGATGAGCATGTATTGAAACATTGCTACTAACCATGGTCTATAGTTTACATTATGGTTTACACTTTGCACTGCACAATATTATAAGGTTTGAAAAAATGTATAACAGCCTATGTATGTCATTGCTATGTCATGCAGAACAATTCCAATGTCCCAAAAAATGTCCCATGTTACACCTATTCTTCCCTGTCCCTCTCCTCAGAACCTCTCATGACCACTGCCTTTACATCAATGTTATGAGTTATTCCATTACTAGAACACTTTAGTCCATTGTTAAAGTAGACAGCTATGGTCTACTTTAGTCCATAGTTGCAATCCTCCCTTATGTTTGTTCATTTCTCAGTCTTAAGGATTTTGGGATGGTGATGCTCAGTCTGCTTCTGATTGAGAGGGGACTTAGATCCCATGGGGCAGATGGGTAGAACTGTTTTGCTTGCAGTTGTAGATTCACTCTGTTATTTGGGATGGGCTTTTTCCATCATCATGTTTTTGTTAGTTGTCCTGGGTGAGTTCAATGAATTGGAAGGTAGGTGTTGGCTGCAACACTGCTGAGATTCAGGGCTCAACTGGCATATGAACAGCTGGGAGATTTAAGTCTCTGGGACACATATTTAATAGGTATAGTGTTAATTATAGGTTCAAATGAAAGGGGCATAAGAACCACATGTAGGAAAATTATAAATAAGTTCAACTCCAATACATTGGAGGGATAAGTTATCATATATTCCAAGGTAAGACCACTGATAGCGGACTGAATTCCTGGGGTTGTCTGCCCTGCCTATAGTGTCCAGATGTCTCTAGAGCCCCCAGGAAACCCCCTGCTTGAGGCATTGTTTTCTATAGAAGTCAGTAAGACCCTCCTAAGAAGCACATAAGCATAACCACTGGAATGACCTCCCAACTCACTTTGAAATCTCTTAGCTACAAGGCACTGTCAGGAGATATTAAAGGCAGGGAAAAAGGGAAGTTGAGGTATTTCTTTTTCCTTCTTCCTCCCTGCTTTCTCAGGGGCCCCTTATCTCTGGCAATGTCTGATCCTTCCATGACCACAGCTCCTTTTGGATTGTTCTTCCTCAATGTTTCAAACTTTCACTGCACTCCAGTAACACTATACCTTTTCTGGAGCCTCCATCCTTAGAGATGGAACAGTTTGCCTGTGGTTGCTAGTCTCTGGGTGCCACAACATCTCTCATTGATTCTTTTAGCCCTGCCATATAAAAGTCTTTTTATTTGAATTATCTGTAGTGCATTCTGTTTCCCACTTGTATCCTGCCTATACAGACATGTAGAATAAGTTTAGAAGTAACAGAAATATTAGAGATTAAAGAAGACAGGGAAATATTCCTGGAAGATGTGATATTTTGGCTGTATTTTAAAGGAATTTGTTAGGGTAGGAGGAATAATTCAAGGTAATGAGGAGGATTAAGAGAGAAATAGCTTGTATCTATCTGGACTATGAGTTAGTTTTCTACCATTTACAACTGAACAACTTAGCTTGAGCAATTGGAATTTATTGGTTCATAAAACTAAAAACCCTGGGGTTTCAGCAATGACTGGATCTAGGAATCCAAAAAAAAAAAAAATCAGGATTCAGTCTCTTTTAATGTCTTATCTTTGTTTCTTTCTTGTTGGGCTCACTCTCCAGTATGTTCTCTCTGTTTGATGCAAAATTGACTCCAGGTTTCTCCAAGCATAATTGGCCCTGATAACGTGCAGTCTCAGAAGGAGAGGGGTGTTTTCTCTTTCAACATCCAAGGCAACTTTTCCAATAGGACCTCATTGGCCCTGTTTGAATCACACACACCCCTACCTAGACCAATCATTGTGTTCAGGGGATTGCATCATTCTAATTGGCTAACCATGGTAACATTCCCACACTTACAGTCAGGGGTAGGAGACTTTGGATTGAATATTTCACCATACTGGGCAGGGGCAGGTTCCATCAATAAGGGATGTGGGGAAACAAAAAAATGTCTTTGATGTCCACTAGAGATCTCAACTTCTCCACCTCCCTGGGCTTGAAGCCAACCCTGATGAGTGTGGTAATGCTCAAAAAGCCACTTCCCTGAAAAACAAGCTGACCTGAACCCAAACATGGATCTTTGATTCTAATGGAAGGGTTTGCATGAGATACCATGACTTTATAAAGCACTTTGCTGCATGAATGTCCTTTGGCCCCTTGGGACTCTCTAAAACATCTACTCATATACTTGCCTGACACAGAGGCCTACAATTCAATTCTAAAGGTTAGGAAATTGGAAGTGATGATTGAAGATTAGCTATTTCTTCTGCACTCATGCTGCCCAGAGGGAGATAAAGCTAATAGCAGTTTCATTCTTTCCCAAACAACAAAACCTTTGCCTTAGCCTTTGGTCCAGGACCATGGCTGAGTAGCCTGCTGAAGTTACATCTCCTTAACTTGATTTTAATCATATTTGTCCTTAACTGGTCATCCAGTGTCTTTTAGGTTGTAGATTGTGACTTATTGTAACATTTGCATTTTTATGTATTTAATTTATTGGTAGCTTTAAAGGCATGACAATTGCCTCTGAACAATGGAACATATAGCCCACCATACTGAAACAGACCATGTAAATTTCTGATGAATTTGACCTGGAAAATTTCAAAGGTAGGAAATGCAGTTAATAGTATGTTAGTACTAGGAAAAAAAAAGAAAAGGGAGGGAAGAAACAAAGTGGCATGCAATTGAGATGGTTAAGAATTTGTTTCTAAGATGCCATAGCTTCAAAGGGAACTTTTCTAGATAATCTCAGGAGACACTAGGCCTTAGAGACATATATGTCCAACTATTTGCACAATATTTGGCTTTATGGGCCAGTGTCTGCCTTCAATTCTTGGTCAATTCAACAACATTACTTGCCCCAGTAAAATCAGAGTATCACCTTTTGCTTGTTTATGGTGCTGCCTGTTTACCTTAAGGTCTGAATTTTCAGTGGATTATCAACTTGCCTGCCGAAATTAAAGACTTATCTTGTTCTGATGTTTCTGACAGGGAAAACCAAGCTGTAGCATTTTCCAGAGCTGTGAACATTCATTGGCAATGCAGAGTGCTCTCAAAAATTGGCCCTGCAATCTAGAAAAGTCAAAGCACACTAGGGTCTTGGTGGCATGTTGAACTTGAAATTCATGACACTCAGAATTCCCAAGGATGTCTCAGAGTGGGAAGTTGTCCCTTAATGAAGAGTGTGGTAGTTACCTGCAATGCACCAGAGTCATCAAGGCACAGTAACTCTAAGCCAGTCCTCTACTAGGTACTCCAGAGAGACACCAGAAATAACAGAGAGAAAATGAAATAGAGTCCATTTTAGACATTTAGACACTAATATCTGCCAGGAACTCTCATTTTCTTTAATCCTCATTCAGTCATTTGAAGTATGTTCTGTTATTATTTCTGTTTTACAGAGTAGAAAACAGGGCTTGGAGAGGTAAAGGAATTTGTTGGTGAATGGAAGCATGAAGATTTGAACCCAGTATTTGTGACTACAAATCCTAAATGCATGACTACTATAGTTGACTCTTGTTGCAATCTTGTTGTTATTCATAAACAAAGAGATCTCATCCTGATAGGTGGAGTGCTGGCAGTAGATATGGAAAATTTTTGATTAATCAGAATATTTACTAACTGGGCACTTCTGATTAATGAAGACCATCTTTGAAGAATAATGTGGTTGAGATAGGGGAATAATTGTATAGCAGTTTGATATTATTGATGAACTCCAAAAAGAAATATTAGATTATGCTTATAAAATGGACTTCTCCACTGGGCGTATGAGAGTGTATTGGATTCAGAGGTTTTATTTTTACTTAATTAAATTATGATTAGGCCTTTGATTGGGCCATGTCAATAGGGCATTGCATCTCCACCCCTTGGTGGGTGGGGACTCACAGATAAAAGACATGGCAAAGGACAGAGTTGGAGTTTTTGATGCTGAGATCTTGAGCTGGAGTCCTGGGAAGTGAGCACACAGAGGAGCTTGGTCATGAGGAAAGAGAGAAGGCCCCAGGAAGAGAAACAAACCGTTTGCCTAATAGTCTACAGCTGGCCTTGTGGAGATAACAGAGCAGCTGAACCCAGAGAGAGGTAAGCCCTGGGAAGACAGGAACCCAGGAAGCCTGAACTCTGGCAGACATCAGCAACCATCTTGTTCCAATATGTGGCCTTAGACAATGGTGTGGAAAGTAACTTACGCTTTATGGCCTGGTAACTGTAAACTTCTGCCCCGAATAAATACCCTTTATAAAAACCAACCAATTTCTGGTATTTTGCATCAGCACCCCTTTGGCTGACTAATACAAATGGTAATAAGCATAATAGCCAATCTCTGTGAGCATCCACTAGACTGAATAATGTTCCTCTAAAGATGTCCATGTCCTATTCTCCCAGAACCTGTGACTATTTACCTTATGTGGCAAAGGAACTTTGCAGATGTGATTAAGTTAAGGCTCTTGAGGTAGGGGGATTATTCTGAATTATCCAGGTGAGTCCAGTGTGATAACAAGGATCTTTATAAGAGGAAGGTAGGAGGATCAGAGTCAGAAAAGGCCATGTGACAAAAGAAGCAAAGCAAGTGATAATGCATGCTGCTGTCTTTGAAGACAGAGGAAGTGGCCACAAGCCAGGGAATGCAAGTAGCTTCTAGAAGATAACACAGGCAAGGAAATGGATTATCTCCTAGAGACCCCAGAAAGAACCCACTCCATGGTTTTCAGATGTCAGGGTTGCCAGTAAACATGACTCAATAGGCACTGGATAGGATGTTTACTCACATTGAAAGGAGACAGAGCAAGGTCAGGTTCTATAGTGGGTACTGGTCCCCTCAATCAGCTGGTTGACCCAGGAAAATGTCACATGTACACCTCTCTTCTGCCAGAACATAAAGAATACCACTTGTTCCCTGCTAGGAGCTGGCCCTGCAATTGAGAGATATATGTTTTATGAGCCAGTTGTCATAAAATTATCTGATTGCCATAAAAATATCTGCTGGGGGATGATTTTTGTCATCTGTCGTAGGCTTTTGGTCTTGAGCACAGGGTAACAGGGTTTACTTGTGGGTCCCAGGAAAAGTGTCAGGCCACACTCAGCTTCCAAACTTCTAAATGTTAACGGACATACAAATCACTTAAGGATATTGTTAAAATGCAGATTCTGATGCAGCAATCTGGAGTGGGGCTTAGTGACTATGAATTAGTTCTTAACTCCCATTTTACAGTTGAGAAAATTGGGACTGAGTGTTTAAGTAACTGGCCCAAGGTTAGACAGATCATAAATAGCAAATAATGGTATTGAATCCAGTGCATCAGGTTTCAAAATCTGTACTTTTTTCATCAAGTTTCTGAAAACATGAATAATGTAATGTAGGGCAGAGATAAAAAGGCATTGACTTATCATTATTTCATTATTTTCACATGAACATTGGTAACCTCTCTCCTCTCTTCTCTGCGGTAAAATTGGAAAATGTTTTAGGATCTGAATAACAGTTATGGGATGATAACACCTGTCAGGAATGTTCTACACTATTTAATGCAGTCTTCACACTTTCTCATTCTCATACATATGATTACTTCAATTACGTGTGAAAAGATCTGAAGCTTAGCACATTTAACTTGCCTCCAGTAAAGGCAATGCCTAGTTATAACTGCGTGACTTAAAAGTCCATCTTTTCATTACACTAAGTGGGTTTAAGGGATTACATTAGCTTTAAAGAACTTGAAAACACTGTGGGCTTTTCCACTCTGCAATGTTTTGCCATGAGACATTTTGGAATCTTTCTTAGGCAGATTTTGATAAGAAAGTAATATGTACATTGGAACTCTTTTCAACTGATAAGATCTACTTTTATGTTTTTTCTTTAACCGTTTTTTAAAAACTCATTTGCCATCTAAGCAAACACAGGCTAATTTGTTTGTGATTCTTATCACAGTTGTATTGACTTAGATCATACTTCACTACCAGATCACAAGCTTTATGAGGCATGAACTGTGTGGCCTTGCTCACTGCTGCCTTCCTAGTGTAACCATGGAGCATGTTTGGCACATAATAAGAAAACATGTGTAAATGGGTGGTCAGACAGACTTTCCTCCCCAGAGGAAAGGACTTTCCTTCTGTCCTTGAGGACAGAAACTCACAAAGACTCTATATCTTTCCCTTGACCAAGCCTTACTCTTGATGCCCCTACCTACTCCCTTCCCTGTACTGACTACCTTGAAACCAAACTTCCAGCTGTGGGACTACAGGGAAAACCAACTTAGAATGCGAAAAAAAAGACAACTTCAGACCCTAACTAACTGTTTTAAATATCAGACTAATCCCATCCCTCCTCGCCCTTCCCCCCACCCCCACCCTGGCTATCCAGGAGGCTGAGAGGCTCTTAACTAGGCAGTTTCTTTTCTCCCTCATCTTTTCTTCCAACCCTTAATCCCTCACCCATCTCCATGGAAACAAACTGTCCTAAGTGCCACCTCAGTAAATCACTTACCCATCCAGGGTTCAACCCCATTGCTGTCTTCCAGTGCTTTTACTATACCCACTCCCAATTCTTATAAAGCTTGCTGATATTTGTTTCAACAGAGCTGAGTTCAACTCTCTCTACCCTTGCTATAGCAGGCTTGCTTATTTAACATTAACTGGTGCAATGTTTTCCTTTGACAAGACTAATTTTCATATTCATGTCATGTCATCTTTACTTGGGTTTTCCATACATACAATTAAACATGAGCCATAACTTGGAATTCAGAACATACAATTCTTGTTTTCTAAGTTTTTGCAATATTCTTTGAGAGACATATGGATGGCATGCTTATTGTTGAGGTAAATATCTTCTGCCCAAATCCCTTGCCAAAACATACTTCTTAAAAATCAGAGCTGACAGTTTGTTGTAGCATTTGTGATTTGAAAATTTTGCTACTTTCATCTGTGGACAGCTAACTTGCTGGCTTTATTTTGCACTTATTTTTTAAAATCATTTTTTTAAAAGATACTTAGATTACATAAAAGTTTCACAAAAAATATAAGGATTCCCATATGCCCGGCTTCCCACACCTCCCACAACCTCCCACATAAGCATCCTTCATTAGTGTGGCACATTCATTGCAATTGATAAACACATCCTGGGGCTTTGCCATTAAGCATGGACCATAGTTCACATTGTAGTCTACATTCTCTCCTACACAGTTCTGCATGTTATGTGATGATATAAAATGGCCTATTTCTGTCATTGCAATGTCACTCAGGATGATTCCCAAGTCCTGAAAAAGCCCGCGTAAAGCAACTGCTTTTCCCTCTACTTACCCCACAGAGCATCCAGTGGCCACTGGCTCCACATCAATGTTGTAATTTCTTCCATTGCTAGAATCACAATATGTCTATTGTAGAATACCAGTAAGTCCACTCTAGTCCATAGCTCTTCCCTCAACCCTGAGGATTCTGGGATGGTGATGTCCACTCCACCTCCATTTGAAAGGGGCTTATATCTATAAATAGAAGGGACAGATGAGCCATGTGCACGGAAGACATAATTGAGTCCAACTCTGTCACTCTCAGGACCACAAATTCCAAAGTAGGTCCCACAGACCAGGCAAAAACTCCGGAGCTATCTGCCCTGACCATAGGACTTGGGTGTCTCCAGAGCCCTCAGTAGCCCCACTATTTGTGGTGGTATCCACTTTGGAAGTCTATGAGATCCTGCTGAGATGTGCATAAGCATGACCTCTGGAATGACCTCCCGACTCTCTTTGAAGTCTCTTAGTCATATAAACTCATTTGTCTTTAGCTTTTCCACCTTTTATTCGATGTTTTTTCCCAGTTGCATTGCTATTTGGTGATTGACAGCAATCCCTCGGTGCCAGGGAGGCTCATCCCTGGGAGTCATGTCCCATGCTGGGAGGAAGGTAATGTATTCATATGCTGAGTTTGGCTTAGAGAGAGGCCACATTTGAACAATAAGGAGGCTCTCAGGAGGTAACCCTTAGGCACCCCATAACAATAGGCTAAGTTTCAATTTCAAGAGCAAAGACTCATAAGGCTAGTCATCAACATCAAGGGCCCATCAGTGGATCATCCTCCTTCTCCAGTCACTGCCGCTGCACTTGGGGGACTGTTTCTGCTCCCTTAGAGAATGTGGCAGAGCTCTCCAGGATGGGAATTCAGTACTCTTCCATTTATTGAGTGATTCTCCACCCACTGTGATAATGCCCAGTGAATATTTGAACATTTTTATAAACCATATATTTATGCTCAAATGAACTCCCTCCCATACATCCCCCATCCCTGACTCCCAATATGAATGATACTTGCCCACCCCAGTTTTAACCCTTCTGTGATCCAAAGCTTCTTCAAACATGAAGCCATTACAATAGCCAAATATAATTAATAGGAAAATGAAATAATAATGACAAGTTTAAATATAAGAGGTAAAATAAATGAAAATTTTTAAAAAATCTAAAAATAAAATAAAATTAAGATTGGGATATTAAAAAAATGAAAAATATTTTTAAAAATTTTTTGACAGTTTTCCTTTCATCACTGCAATATCTGTTCTGTCTATACCGTGGCACCTTCCCCCACTCATTGTCCAGTGTCTCACTATTTTTCATTTAGTTTTCAAAGAAGTTTTAAATCACAGCAAAGTCACACACAGAATACAAGAGACTCTCATATACCCAAATTCCTCCTCCTTTCCTCCCTCCATATTAATACCTTTTTATATGTGGATGGTAGCTTTGTTATAACTGATATACAGATAGTGAAACATAACTACTAAACATCATCAATGATTTACACTGTGGTTTACACTTTAGACCATACACTTTTACAAATTTTGATGATATTTACCATGTCCTGTGTCTATCTTTGTGAGATCATGCAGAACAATTCCATTGACCACTAAATACCCCCTGTTTGATTCATTCTATTCCTCCCTCCCATCCCCCCCCCGGGGGCCCACAACAACCCCCTGGCTTGACTTGTTAGATGACAAGATTCATAGTTACATGCAACAAGACTGAGGTCTTGACACACTGGTTTGTCCTCCCCTATTAGGAACTGCCCTTGCTCTCAAGAGACTCCCACCTGTCTATTTCAACATAAATCAGTCCTCCCGAGGATGGGACTCCAACACCTTCCTGTTAATTATGGGGGTCTCCACCCACTGATACAACACATTATGACAAAATGATCTCTCACACACTCCCGAGAAGCCTGCTCCAGGTGTGCCCTGTCCCGAATGCCCCACCCCCATCCAACACCCTAAACCAGTAACCCTTCTTTGTCATATTGCCATAAGAGCATTCCAAACTTTGTACTTTCAACCACATACCTGCAAATCCCCAGTGTTCACCTGGTCCATCTCCCAACACTTCCCCCAGTAACCTGGACTTTCTAAGCCACCCTTCCCAATCTACCCACCTGTCAACCCTTCACCACCCACCCTAATAATATCACTAACCTTCTGTCCTATCCCTTCAATACACCACTACACTCTTTCACCTTATCATAGATTACATCCGTAAGAATGATGGCTCACAATCTTCTTCTCTCCTTCTATTTCTTGTAAACCTATCTTCTAGTCAATAGGTCTCTGAATCAATTTCCTTAATTCATATCAGTGAGGTCGTATACTGTTCATTTTTCAATGCCTGGCTTGCTTCATTCAACATAAGGTCCTCAGGATTCATCAATGTTATCCCAGGTGTTAGCACTTTATTTCTTCTTACAGCAGAGTAATATTCCATTGTATGTATGTACCACATTTTGTTTATCTATTCATCTGTTGATGGGCACCTGGGTTGATTCCAGCTTTTGGCAATAGTGAATAATGCTGCTATTAACATTGGTGTGCATATATCTGTTCGTGTCTTTGCTTTCAAATCTTCTGGGTATGTAACCAGCAGTGGAATTGCTGGATGATATGGAAGTTCTATAGTTTGTTTTTTGAGGAATGGCCAAACCCTCCTGCACAATGGCTGGCCTATTCTACATTCCCACTAGCAGTGTATGATGGTTCCCATTCCTCCACATCCTCTCCAAAACTTATAGTCTGCTGTTTTTTCCAATAGCCACCATTCTAATTGGTATAAGATGGTGTCTCATTGTAGTTTTGATTTGCATTTCCCTAATAGCCAGTGATGCTGAGCATCTTTTCATGTGCTTATGAGCCATTTTTATTTCTTCCTTAGAGAAGTATATTTTCAGGTCATTTGCCCATTTTTTAAATGGGTTGATTGTCTTTTTATGTTTGAGGTGTAGGATTTCTTTATATATACAGGTTATTAGGCTTCTATCAGATATATGGTTCTCAAATATATTCTCCAATTGGGTAGGCTGCTTTTTTACATTCTTGATAATGTCCTTTGAGGTGCAAAAGTTTTTAATTTTGAAGAGATTCCATTTATCTACTTTTTCTTTTGCTGCTCGTGCTTTGGGTGTGAAGTTCATGAAACCATGTCCTGTTACAAGTTCCTGTAGAAGCTTCCTTACATTTTTTTGAAAGGTCTTTATAGTCTTGGTTCTTATATTTAGATCTTTGATCCATCTTGAGTTGATTATTGTATAAGGTGTGAGATGATATTCTTCTCTCATTCTTTTGGATATGGATATCCAGTTCTCCAAGCACCATTTGTTGAAGAGGCCATTCTCTCCCAACTGAGTGGGCTTGGTGGCCTTGTCGAATTTCAGATGACTGTATATGCCAGGATCTATATCGTAACTCTCAATTCGGTTCCATTGGTTGGTATGTCTATCC
Organism: Cabassous unicinctus; assembly: GCA_029593785.1. Classification (NCBI taxonomy): domain Eukaryota; kingdom Metazoa; phylum Chordata; class Mammalia; order Cingulata; family Chlamyphoridae; genus Cabassous; species Cabassous unicinctus. The sequence goes on along the minus strand of JAQZBX010071305.1, from coordinate 1,635 downwards.
TTGTACCAATACCATGCAGTTTTGACCACTGTAGCTTTGTAGTCTGTTTTAAAGTCAGATAGTGTGATACCTCCAATTTCATTTTTCTTTTTCAATATATCCTTGGCAATTTGGGGCCTCTTACCCTTCCAAAAAATCTTGTAGTTAGTTTTTCCAATTCATTAAAAAATGCTGTGTTGATTTTTATTGGGATTGCATAAAATCTTTGGATTAGTTTGGGTAGGATAGACATTTTAATGATGTTTATTTTTCCTATCCATGAACAGGGAATATTCTTCCATTTATTTAAGTCTTCTTTGATTTCCTTTAACCGTATTGTGTAGTTTTCTGTATATTAGTCCTATACATCTTTAGTTAAATTTATTCCAAGTATTTGATTCTTTTAGTTACTATCATAAATGGCATTTTTTCCCTTGATTTCCTCCTCAGATTGCTCGTTATTGGTGTACAGAAATGTGACTGGTTTTTGAGCATTGATCTTATAGCCTGCAACTTTACTGAACTCATTTATAAGTTCTAGAAGGTTTCTTGTAGATTTCTCAGGGCTTTCTATGTATAGGATCATATCATCAGCAAACAGTGAAATTTTTACTTCTTCCTTTCCAATTTGGATGCCTTTTATAACTTTTTCTTGCCTTAGTGTTCTAGCAAGTACTTCTAACACAATGTTAAATAGGAGAGGTGATATGGGCATCCTTGACTTGTTCCTGATCTTAGAGGGAAAGATTTTGGGATTTCATCATTGAAGGTGATGTGAGTTGTGAGTTTTTCATATAGACCCTTTATCATGTTCAGAAAGTTTCCCTCTATTCCTATCTTTTGCATTGTTTTTGTCAGGAAAGGGTGCTGTATTTTGTCGAATGTCATTTTTTTCTTTCAATCTGTTTATGCGGTGTAGTACATTGATTTACTTATGTTGAACCATCCTTGCATACCCACTTGGTCATGGTGTATAATTCGTTTGATATGTTGTTAAATGCTTTTAGCAAGTTTTGGGTTGAGGATTTTAGCATCTAGATTCATTAGACAGATTTGTCTGTAATTTTCCTTTCTTGTGACATCTTTGTTTGGCTTTGGTATTAGGGTAATGTTGGCATCATAGAATGAGTTAAGCAATGTTCCTTCTACTTCTATTTTTTGGAAGAGCTTAAGCAGGATTGGTGTTAGTTCTTTCTGGAACATTTGGTAGAATTCAGCTGTGAAGCCATCTGGTCCTGGGCTCTTCTTAGTTGGAAGGCTTTTGATGACTGAGTCTCTCTTTACTTGTAATTGGGGTGTTGAGTTCATCAATTTCTTCTTTCATCAAAATAGGCTGCTTTTGAGTTTCTAGGAATTTGTCCATTTCCTCTAAATTATCATTTTTGTTGGCATATAATTTTTCAAAGTATCCTCTCATCATACTCTTTATTTCTGTGGGATCAATGGTGTTATCCCCTTGCTCATTCCTTATTTTGTGTATTTGCATCTGTTCTCTCTTTTTCTTTGTTAGTCTGGCTAAGGGTTCATCAATTTTACTGATCTTCTCAAAGAACCAGGTTTTGGTTTTGTTTATTTTTTTCTAGTGCTTTCTTATTTTCTATTTCATTTAGTTCTGCTCTAATCTTTGTTATTTCCTTCTTTCTGCTTCCTTTGGGG
>JAQZBX010071304.1:0-15233 GCA_029593785.1 Cabassous unicinctus | reverse complement strand
AGTGGCCACCGGCTCCACCTCACTGTTACAATTTCTTCCATTGCCTGAATCACAATATGTCTACAACAGAACACCACCAAGTCCACTCTAGTCCACAGCTCCTCCCCCCATCCTGAGGGGACTTGGAAGGTGATGTCCACTCCACCTCCAAGTGAGAGAGGGCTTATATTCCATGGATATAGTGGATGGGATTATCCTGTCTTCAGCTGCAGGTCCTCTCCATTCCCTGGGATGTCTGTTGCCCATCGTCGTCTCCTCGCCAGGTTACTTGGATGAGTCCATTGAGCTGTAGGGTAGGATTTGCAGCTCCACTGAGATTCCAGGCACAGCTGGCACATAGGTGGGCCAGAGGAGACAGTCTCTGGAAGTACACCTAAAAACTCCTGCATCACATATAGGTTTGAGTAGAAGGGACTGATGGACCATGTACAGGAATGACTTGTTTGAGTCCAACTCTGTCACTCTCAGGAACACAGATGCCAATGAAGAGCCCACTAATTAGGCATCATTCTTTGGGGCTATCCCCACTTGTATAGGAGCTGAGTGTCACCAGAGCCCTTAGGGGTCCCTCAGTGTGGGGTGATATGCACTTAGGTGTTCTATGAGATCCTACTGAGGTATGCATAAGTATTACCTCTGGGATGACCTCCCGACTCTCTTTGAAGTCTCTTAGCCATGTGAACTCATTTCTCTTTACCTTTTCCCCCTTTTTCTATGGCTGGTTATATCTACAATCAGCTGAGGAGATTGTCTTCAATAATAAGAGATGTCTTATCCAATCAGTTGAAGACTTTAAAAGAAGAAGTGATGATTTAAGCAGTGGAGAAGAGAGAATTTCCATCTCTAATTCAGCCCATCAGCTTCTCTTGGAGAGTTCATTGAGGACCTTCATTGGTGTTCCCTGCTTACAGACTGCCCTACAAACTTGGATTTGTATACCTCCACAGATTTTTTATAAAAAATCTCATAATATTTACAGATATCTCCTGTAGGTTCTGTTTCCCTAGATAACCCTAAATAAAACAGTAAACATTTATAGAAAAGTTTTTAATACTATTATCTGCTATTAAGAAATAATGTGCCAGATGTTACTACTAGGTGATATTTGGGTAAAAATATAACCAAAGCAAACTACGGGTGGTAGGGTATAGTAATATATTGATATTCTTCCATCAATGGTAAAAAAAAATGAGAAAGTACACTAAGCGAAAGAAACTAGACCCAAAGTACTGCATTTTGTTTGACTTCACCTATACAAAATTTAAATATAAATAAATTTATAGAGATGGAAATAGATTAGCTGTTATGTATGGCAGGGAAGGATAGAGGGATTGAGAGGTGAGTACTAAGGGGTCGGGTGGGTTACATTTTGGAGTAATGAAAATGCCCTAATTTTAATTGTGGTGAGGAATGCACAATTCTGTGATTATACCAAATGCCATTGATTGTACATTTCAGAAGGATTATAGGGGTTATGAATACATTTCAATAGAATTAATAAGAAATAGTGTGTCACAACTGAGTGTCCATGTGTAACCATTCACTCCACAAACATAAGAATTTCAAGCTGCCCACTGATGGACACAGTTTACCAATCAATCTTCAAGTTATATTCTACTCATTTAAAGATTTCTTTGCAGTGTTTTCTAATTTCAACACATATTTGTCATATTATTTTGTATAATATATTTGAGTCAAAATCTGAATATTTCTTGCAGCAATTATTTTATCTATGAGCTTTAATCCAAATTCACATTATAGCTTAAAAGTTCCTATAGCTATTCTAAGTTTTAAGTGTTCCTTGGCCATAAGTTAGGAGCTAATGTGCTACTTCTTAGTTCTTTAAGCTCTCAGCTCCAAAGCCATCCCTCAATTTGACCCTGGATTAGCCAGTGAGTCTGTCATTGCCGTGTTGCTACATGAGCCCTGCTTCAGAAATAGGAGAAGGAGGAAGCATAATTATAACAAGATAATGCAAATCACAGAGGCTTCCTAACATCATCCCGTAGAACCAAACCTTTCCATTTCGCGTGTGCTTTAGCATCGTCCAAGACTGTAAATGTATCTTCTACCTTGCTTAGATATTTTTTCAAAGATATTGCCCAAAATTCTAGTTTTCTCTATCACTTACTTTTTTCTCCACCCCCCTGGAAACAAAGCAAGCTAACCTCTCTTCTGCAACTACAAGAAAGAGTTTTACTATCACGGTACACCGACAGTCACCCATGACAGGTTTTTTCCTTAATTCTTCTAATGTTTTCTGGATACATTCCCCCCATAAAATGCCCAATGGCTTTTGGTAGAAAAGAACATCTCGAGTTAAGCATTCCTCCAAAAGGGCCAGTGAAAATCACAGATGGATGTGCAAGCAACTCCTTCGAAATCACTCTCAAGCAAATCAGTAAATATTTTTAAATACTTGCCAAGTGTGAGGCACTGAGCTGGGCAGAGATGAGTCAAACATGGCCCCTGCCCTCACGGAGCTCACAATCCCCAAGGAAAAGATGGGTGATTTGACAGATGTGATAAGAGCAGCAGCATTAAAGGAATGGTGCCAGGGAGCCGGTGTAGCTCAGTGGTTTGAGCACCTGCTTCCCATGTATGAGGTCCTGGGTTCAATCCCTGGTACCTCCTTTAAAAAAAAAGCACTCTCCCGGGAGTCACGATTTTGAAAGCTTAGCCATGCTCCCAACACCTCATTCCAAACTCCAGGAGCCGAGATCATTGTGTTCCTGTCATCCAGAAGCAGGTTTGGCCAGAGAAGGTGCTGAATATCTGAACTACGCAGCACTCAGAACAGGTTTATAGAGTGAATGGATGAGTGAATGCACGTGCTGCACTGTGGCTTTTCTGTCCTTGGAGCCAAGTGCTTTTCTGGTCACTCGGGCCCTCTGGGGGGCCCAGTTGGTGTTCTTATACCTACTTATAGCCTCAGACATGCCCAGTCCAGTGGAAGCTTCCCAACCTGAGAATCGGCATGTGGCTCCCATTTGTCTGGGTATCTGCAGCCGCTGGGAGGAGCGTTAATGGGGAATTGGGGCAGCAGGTGGACAGTGCCCAGGGCAGGGAGATGTGAGGAAAGAAGAAGCAGAAAACATTGTCAGACTCAATGTGCCCAGGTGTCTGTCCAGGAGTTCATGGCTCTTGGGCAGGGAGCTCCAGGATTTATTGTGTTTGACTGACAAGAAAACTGGGGCTACTGCAGCTCCACACAGATGGTACCCCCTGCCCATGGCTTCTCAGATTCAGTCCCCATGTAGACCTCCAGGAATTTATTTGGTAATTTCCCCACCTCTGTAATTCTCCAGAGATTCAAGCCTGCTGTGGCTGAAATCCAGGACCACAGACCTGGAGGGGCTTCCTGCAACCACACGCCCATGGATATTTAATCAAACTCTCAATGGAGGACCCAGGTGCCTTTCAGTTCACTAAGGATGGTGGTGAGTGATCACAACTTACATGCCTCAAAGCGGAGGGTGGACTCACCTGCCCCTTAAAAACAGCCTGCAGTAAAATAAAAAAAAAAACAAAACATAAATAAATAGATTAAAAACAGGTCCAGGGTTAGAGCTAAGTTTCTAGGTCAATTTATGTCTCTGGCTGTGTGACGAAAAGTGTGTGCAGCAAGAATCGGTGTCTTAGGGGCTGGCTGGCCTGGCCACCCACACAGCAGGTTTCCCAGGAAGCCTCATTAATTACCTTGGTGACGTCACTCAAGTTCCAGGTCGGATGTTCAGGTTGGTAGCCCCCAAATCTAATTTGCCAACCGCCTGGAGTTGCTCTAACTCTCCATGGTAAACTCAAATCATACATCAGCATCTCGGAGATGGAAGTCCAAAATCCAGAATGCACATTTCTTAAAGTTTCGGTGAGAACTACAAACTGTTGAAATACTTGGGTTCACTCACTAATCTGTCCACGTCTATCGGCATACTAAATTACATTCTCAACAAGTCATGACAAGAAGTCAAGGTTGGGTAGGTTTGCACAATTGGAGCAAGAGGGTGTAAGTGGGCTGCTTCTCATAGCTTCGGTCCTGGAAGAAATTTTTTTATTATACTTTTTTTTTTTTTTTTAATTTGAGAAGTTGTGAGTTTACAAAACAATCATGCACAACATACAGGATTCCCATACATCACCCCACCACCAACACCTTACACTATTGAGACACATTGGTACAATCGATGAAAGATCATCTTCATAATGTTACTGTCTGTTGTCCATGGTTTAATCAGGTGTATTTTTCCACAAACCATCCTATTATTAAGGCCACCTATCAGTACTGTATATTTGTTAGAGTTCATGAGAGAACGTTCTCATATTTGTACAGTTAGCCACAGTCCATCATTCACCACGGGGTTCACTGTGTTATACAGTTCCCTGCCTTGCACAGTCCATCCAAAGTGTACATTCAGTGGCTTTCAGTTTCATCACAGAGTTGTGCTGTCATCATCCCAGTCCATTTCAGAACATTTTCATTACTCCAAAAGGAGAAATCCCTTAACCCCTTATATACCCCCATTATTGACTCTTAGCATTGATATAGTTCTTTCTTTGCTATTGCTATAAAAATATTACAATATTACTGTAGTCTACACATTACATTAATTGTATTTTTCTATGTAAATACATGTTCTTAACACCTTGTAATAGAGGAACATTCCTAGACTACCCCATTATACAAACTGTAATGTGTTGCCATCAACTCTATCCATTTCCCCACATTTACACTCCACCTTGTTAAACATTCTACATACATCCAGCATCAGCCTGGAGCAGTAATTTTGCATCTCCTGTCCTGCAGATGAGTGCCAGTGCTCTTGAGCCAGAGATTCTTTCTCTCGCACCAACCCAACAGATGCTAGCATTTTCTTGGCCTTGCAACCTGTTCTTTGCACTTTTTTGGCAGACTAACCCCACTCCCATGCTCCACACACACACACACACACACACACAAACACACACACATACACACTCTTCCATCCTAACTTCTTTTAGGCACACTGATTCTTTAGGGATTTTAGTACCTTCAGTCACTTTATTGTCAAGTTCTTGGCTTAGAAACCAAGCTGGCACTTGAAGGTAACACTGTGGACTTCTGGCTATCTGCCAAATTGTCTCAATTATCTACTATATATCTCCACTCCGATGCCTGCTAAGGTCTGAAAACAAATTCTTGACCTTTCCCCCTCCTCCCATCTTTCTTAACCCCACGTTTCCATTTCCAAAAGTAACAGTACCATGGATACACTAAACTCTCTCACCTACCCAGTCCAATCCAATCCAATCCAATCCAATCCAATCCAATCCAATCCTATCCAATCCAATCCTGCTGGTTCTATGTCAAAATCATACCATGGTTCCATATACTTATCTTCATCTCCACAGCCATGGTCTCCACTGTGCTCTAAGTCACTCTTCATTCTCGTCTGTTCTGAGGTTTTATTTTAAAATTTTCCTTGCTTTTTCCCAAATCCATTCTTTGCACAGCAATCAAGGCTGACCACTAAAAAATTCAAATGGACTATGACCCTCTCCTTCCATCCTTGCCTTCCGTTGTCTTCTCATTGTACATATGGAAAAATCTAAACTCTTATATGGCCTAAAATCTGAAGGAGTACCTGGCCTTCCCACCCTCCTAGGGTCCCTTTCTACTCACTGATGCTCACTGCATCCCAGCATGGACACCCTTTTAGTGTTGAAGCTGTTGAGCTCTTTCCTGCCTCTGGGCCTGTTCCTGCTGCTGCTTTTGATGGGAATGGCCCACCCTCCCGCCACTTCCCATGACTTAACCCCTTTCACTGTCCCCCCAGAGTGACAGTTCAATGTCACTCCTTGAGTGAGCTCTCCCTGACCACCTGATTCAAGCAGCCTCCCTAAGCCCACTTCATGCTCTACCCGAGGCCCTTCAAATACTGTAGTTGCTTATGCATTTATTTGTTTATTGCTTTGCCTTCCGCTGTCTTTTCCTCTAGGCTGCAGGCTCCTCAAGGAGAGAGTGTTGATTTACCAATTGCTAACAAGACCGCCAGGCATATCATATGTATTATAATACTGTCTACTGATGCGTTATATGATTTTTTGACTATTCCTGATCACAGGGCAACCTTACTTCTCTATTATTAGACGCCATCTCTTTATCAACACCCATTACCACCTATAGATTCTTGCTAATCCTGCACCATCAGGCATAGGCTTTCAGAATTTCCCTGCCACCTTAAATTCTGCTGCTGGGTTCTTGAAGTTACTCCATATCTAACCCAGACGTACTGGTGTAATCTTTGGCCATGGTCCTGGACAAAGTTAAACCTGGACCTCGGCTTCAGCTGCTCCTCAATAAACAGGATCACGGGGTATTAAAAACTAGCAGCTTGGCATGATTCAGATCTGGTTTCTGGTCTGTGCTCCACCATCAACCAGCTCTGGGATTTTGAGGCTGATGCCAAACCTCTCTGGGGACTCATTTTCTCCATCTGAAAATAAGGAGATTGCACTAAATAACCTCTGATGTCCCTGCCAGCTCCAGTGGTTTATGAGCCTCTGCTCTCATCAAGTGAAATAGACAGTTGCATAAAAAATAGTCCATAATCCACTTAACGCAAACCACAGAGGTGGTCCAGTCTCCCGTATACAGCTCAATTGTGAAGCACTATTGGTCTTGCTTTGAGGTGCTCCAAAAAATGGAGTCAGTGAGGGTGTGGTTGAGGCAGAGCCAAGGCCAAGTTCAGCCACTGCTTTGGACTGACATCTACACAGGGCAGTCATTATTTCAGATGGTTCCTGCTTGCATTCTCAAATCATAGGCCACCAAAGACTTCCCATTTTGCCATCCAGATGAAGACAGGATGAGAACCTCTGCAAATGGAAGCCACAGCAGCCCTGGAAGCCAGAATGTGAGTGGATGGACCAGTCCACCTTCCCACGGCAATTAGAGTCAGAACGTTGTCTAGAGCTGCACCCTAGGGGAGATGGCGGGACCCTGCCTCCTCCCCACTGGCTTCCAGGAGGAGCCCAGGTGCTAAATCCGGCCAGGTGCCATGTCCTGGGGAGGCAGGAAAGCATTGTACTCTCAATGGAGCCGCCATTAAGAAAACCAAGTGTTAAGTGTTTGTCCAAGGCCAAGATCTCTACTCCTTCCACAAGCAACTTGACTTCAGGTACCAGGTCTCATACACTGGAAGGAGCTCCTGGACATCTGTACACACAGAGGATGGGGCTTTCCACTCCCTAGCCCACCCTCCTTGCAGGAGAGTTAAGAAGCTGAATTATTGGTGCTACTGCTCATAGTTCATGCAATGCCCTAATCAAAGATGCTCTGGTGGGGAGCAGATGTAGCTCAAATTCCATCCCCGGCACCTCCTAAAAACAAAACAAACAAATGGAAAAACCAGCTCTCACAAATGAGATCCTGGGTTCAATCCCCAGTACCTCCTAAAAAAAAATGCTTTGGTGAAAAAGGCATAGAATTTGGAAATGTAAGGCGTCAGTTACTTTTGTTTAAGGCGGAGATCCTAACCTATTGTTTATTTTAAAGATGACAACACTAAGGCTGAAAAAGCAACTCTAAAATGTTTTGTCTTGAAACTTGTGCCCTGTGGTGTTGGCCTCCGTGGCTGTTATATCAAAGGGAGAAACTGAGGCACAGGGCAGAGACGCGAAAGGGCCGAGGACATCTATTGGTCCTTGGGGCCTGGCTTTGCTTTTGAATTATTTCAAGGTCTTTTTCCAGGGATTTGCAACCTCTAAACTCTGCAGAAATGATAGTCTCATTTCAGGAGGCCTCTTCTTTTGCAATCTGCAATGTAAGGCCTTTGAATTTACTCATCCCCTAAAGGTTTACTGAATACGTGGTGAGTGCCAAGTACCAGGGTAAGCTTGGAAATATGAAGATGAATAAAGCCCAATCCCTGTTTCCTGGAAGCCTAAGTCCTAGTAGCTAGAACCAGCCATTAGACAGGCAAAACTGCAAAAAAGATTATTGTGCTGCTGGTCACTAGCTGTAATGGAGGAATGAGCCAAATGGAGAGAGGAGCAAAGAGCCCCTGAGTCCACACGGGAAAATCAAGGAGGGCTTCACGGAAGAGATGGGCTCTTAGCTGAGGCTCGAAGTGTAAGAAGGGAGAAAGCAGTGCAGACCATGGGAACAGTGTGAGCAATGGCAAGGGCGGTTCAAGAACAGGATGTCATCCATGATGAGCAAGTGACTTGGTCCTGGAGAGGTGACAAAGAGGCAGCAGGAGAGTTCAGCCAGGCAGACTCTGAGAGGCCTTGAATGTCACTAGGACGGTCTGACTTTCATCCTGCATGCCAACCATTCCCTACAACAGGCAATATGTTCCCAGGGGACTGCGACAGAGCCCAGTTTCGAATGCCCTTTCCAGATATTTAATTTTAAACAACCATGCATACAATACCCATTGGCCCTAAAGAGTTGCTGCCTCAGAGACCTCCAGCTACTGAAGAGGGCAGTGACATATCCCTCAAGTGGGTTGTGAGAATATTGCCATCAGCAATGGGGGGCGGGGGGCAATGAAGATTCTGGGGAAGTTTGTCCCAGGATCCAATCCAGGTCGGTATTGGCAAGTGTGTGGTAGAGGCCTGGAAGGAAGAGAGCAGAAGGAACACTCCTCAGAAGCTGAACACAAGGCAAGGAGGACCTGATAAGAAGGGGTGGTTTTGAAAACTATTGAGGGCGTGGGGTTGAACTTGTTCTTCCCTGATGGCTAGAGAGCTCTTGTCTGGGGCCATTAGGATGGCGGCTTCTTCCCAGATCCTTCAGTCTTGGCTCTTCAGCCTTGTCTTCCCAGCTCATCCACACCCTCTGGGGCTCTCCTTGGACTTTCTTGGCTTTGTCTCCATCCTACATCTGCCTCCCTGGCTTCCCACTTAGAGGAAGCACTCTGCCTCCACCAGGAAAGTGGGTAGCTTCCCGGGGGATCTGCTGCTTCCCAAGCAGGAAAGAACAGCCAGAGGCCTGGAGCAGATCCTTCGGTCCCCACCCCAACCCCTGCCAGCCCACCAAGAGCCCCAGAGAACAGACGTGATTCCCCTTGACCTTCCATGCCTTCATGGCATCAATGAAAAGATCCAACGCCTCACCATGACCTTCAGTGTCCTCTGGAAAATGGTCTCATCCTTCCAACCAAATCCTTTGTGCAAAGCCACCCTTTCCCTCCTCTTGACCCCCCCCTGTCAGGGCCGTTCTTCATCTTCCTTTTCTCCAGTGCAAACCCTCAGCCACCCACATCAGCCTACAGGGACCTTGCCCACCCTGGGCACCATCCCACCTCCCACCAGGCCTCTCCTTTTGGCATCAGTCTTGACCTTCCCTGTTGTACAATGGAACCACCTGCTAATTTCTGTGTGCCTTGCTTCCCTATACAAATATAAACATCTCAATTTGAACTTTTAGGGATCCCCAGCCTAGGTGGGAAGCCAAGGAGCTAAACAGCCACTCATGATGTTTGTGTGAAGTGTCAAGTGAGAGGTAGAGACAAAAATTATCCAAGGAGGTCAGCCGTGAATGGAGTAGGAAGGAGAGAGAGGAAGCAGGAAAGGCTAATTTCAGGATAGGTGAGAGTAAAGTCACCATAGAAAATTACCTTAGAATGCAAAAAAAAAAAAAAGGTTTTTAAAAATGAAAATCTAATCAAACTGCAGCCCTCCTCCCAGGTAGGAATGTGTGTGCTGGCAATTCTATTATAATAGAGATTGTGACAGTAAAAAGAATCCCTTTTCCAGCTTGAACACTCCATTCAAATGTTCCTTGGGTTAAAAAATCAATACATTGACAATTTCTGAAACAATCCATTACTCTGCAGTTGGCTGCCCTCCCGTGTAGTTTCTTGTGTATACATGGAATTGTTTTCAAATAGCCTAAGTCACCATACCTCTGGTGACTCATCAAAGCAAGATGGGAAGTAAACAGCACTGCCTCATTTTACAGGTTGGAGAAGCAATGCCCTATTGTTTGAATAATTGTTTATCAGAAGCCAGGAGATCCATTTATAGACCTGGCTATGGCAGTGAGCAGCTTTGGGGGACTCTTTGTATTCAGTCATCATAGATTAAGTTTAAGGAGAAGGCCAGAAAGAGAGAAAACTTGCAGTCGCATTCCAAGGCTTTCCCCTAGAGCCACACTTGCAAATCTGTGTCCTGCTAATCACAGCGGCCAATTACTTTCTAGGTGTGTCCCAGCATTAAGGCGGAAGGGAACTCTGACTGCTGCTGTTCCCCAGGAGAGGTCCACGAGCAGGGCAGGGACAGGTGGAGAAGTGGAAGGAGCCTTCCCACAGGCCCCCATGGAGCCGCTGAGTACACAGAGACGGTGCCTGGGTGGGGCAGTGGCCTTAAAGATGTCCATGGCCACAGCCCTTGGCCCTTTATCGGGCTCCATGGGTAAACAACAAGCAATCCAGGATCATCCTGGTGGCAGGTGATGGGGCGGGGGCGGGGGGAGGAGGAGAGAGACTGAGAGAGAGAGAAAGAGAGAGAGAGACTGAGAGAGAATGCTCTCCTCCACTGAATGAGCCTTTGGCCTGACCCTCTCTCCACCCATGAAAAACTTAGTCGTGACCAGGATCTCAGAGTCCCTGGACTGGCCCGTTCTCAGTGGCTGATGTTGAATGTGGCATGTCACAAGTACAAGAGGTTAGCGGTGGGTAACTAGGACTGTCAAAAGTCCCTGGGATTCTTATGTTTCTCCAACTCACACCTTGCCTGCAAGGGAAGGACCTCCTTTTATGTTTCCAGGAATATACGTGAAAAAAATGTGTGTGGTGGAAAGTAAAGCTTCCGCCCGTGCTTCCAGAAGGAAGCTAGTAATGTATGAAAGTAGGAACGTGTGTGTGTGGTTCTCCTTATTTTCACCAAATGGTAGCATTCCATATGGTATGTTCTGCACCTTGCTTTTGAAAAATTCCTTTAAAAGTATCCCAAATCTCTCTTCCAAATATGACTCCCCAAATCTCCCACCTGCCTCTTTTTTTCCTATAAGGTACACCTAAGACCCACCTTGCTTTAACTTCTGAAGTCAGTAGACAATTTTAACCACCCAAGACACCATTTCTGAGCACTTTTCCCATCAGACTTTAATATGAATTTAGCTTTGCTAATGTTTAGCCGTAGGTGGGCTGTGGTTAAAGAAGGTATTGCGACTCCTGCCTCATAGAGTTGTGAAGATTAAATGCTGTCACTCATGTTAGCACCCACATCGTGCCTGGTCTATCATGAGCTCCAGTGACAGTGAGTTCGCTTCCATATTCTCCCCTCCAGATCTTCCTGTAATTCCAGTGATCACCTGTCCTGGTTTCCCACACTGTCAAAACCCCCATGGAAAGCCACTGCTTGGAAAGAACATCAAAGCTCCTTCACAGAGTATAACTTGATATGTTACCCCTGACCTCTGAGTGCATGATAGGCCAACAGTGTAATTATCTAATCATCCATTCTCTCACTCATTCAACAAATATGTTTTGAGAACGTATTATGCACCCAGCGTGCTGTAGCTTTAGAGAAATGGCTGTGAACAAAATGGAACAATCTGGGTTCCCATGGAGCTGACATCCCAATGAGGGTACTAGAAAGTAAATGAGGTCAATAAACAAAATATAGGTAGGTTGGATGGTGAGAAGTGGGAAGAGAAGGATAAAGCCAAGAGGCATAAATGAAACTGCATGAGCTCTCTGCAAGATGTCCCCGTGCAGCCCCACTCTTAACTACTTTCATTCAGAGACTGTGTGAAAAATTCACTTACCTATGGACACCGTGGGATGGGAGAAAGCAAGGAAAGTGCAGAAAATCAAATTGAACAGCAGATTTTCAGACATTTTAACCTATTGATAATTTAGCTGTGCTCTAGGACGGTAGTTTTCAACCTATTTTACTTGATCTTTCTCTCTTCCTCAACAAAATACTTGGTTTTCAAATGAAATCGTTTGTGAAATCCCAACATGGGAAACAAGTATGGTGCTGCTCTGGCTAATTCCAAACAGGAATTGAAAAACCAGGAGGCTGCCTGCTCTGACTCCTCTGTGTAGCCACCCCAAAACCCAACCTCACTCCTGGCATGAGCTTAGCACCCATGGTACACAATACAGTCCATGGTTTATAACTACAGAACATGGTTACTTTTCCTGTTTCTAACCCAAACGCTCTATCCCATCAAGGTGATCGAGGCCACCAAGAGAGACGAGGCTTATATTCAGTGAATGTACCCTGAGCACATGGTCTTCAGAAGACAAATCAAGGTAAAGGCAGCCTGTTGCCATTATATCTGCTTCTCTAGAATGACCTTTGACCACGGGATCTCTAGGATGAAAGGATCCTTAAATGTCATCTCATCCAGTCCTCTGCACGTACCTCCCAACAGGGGTTCTCCCGCCTCTGCTAAGCAGGACATCTTCTCTTAAGGCAGCTCCTTGCCTTTAGAAGATTCTAAGAGTTAGAAAATTCATTGTGGTATGGAATTCCAATCTGTCCATCTGTATTTGCCTCTCTGTCCTTGAACTATCCTAGAGCTGGATAAGATGCCAATCAAACAAGTTGTGGCAAATTGCCAACCTGCCAATACAGCATTTCACATTCCTGAGCTGAGGAAGCACTAACGTAAATATTTGGAGGAAGAAGTTCCTCCCAGAGATGGGTCCTTCTCGAGTCTTCTGAAACCTCTCCTCTTCCTTCACCAGGCAGAAACTTCCTTGCACTCCAAGAAATATGCACTCTTTAAGACAAAATCTCAACAATAGAGTCTTGATCACGTCAGACTTAAGAAAATGAGAAAACACAATGATCCTAGCAGGCTAATGCCTCTTCTCCTTTCCTCCAGCTTCATATATCTTCATAGAAAGGATGTTGCAACTGAAATATTTGACCTTTATTCATCCAAGAGGAATAAATGAGGCATTTCATCAAAGCAGGTTATATAACATTACTTGGCTTACCCAGGAAGTGTTTAATTCATTAAGATAATGGTTCATGTGGTTTTTCATGAACATATTTCCTAAAACTGGCACATCTAGAGGGGAATTGTATCTAATTGAAGATACATAGGGGCATAAGAAAATAAAAATCAAACTCTCAGTAGGAACCAAGCCAGGCCTTGTGGAAAAAGGGAATGACAGCTCTCCAGCTTCAAGAGCCAGTCGCAGATATGGCAGTCTAGTCATCTCACACTACTGTAGCAGCCAATATCTCTTGTTTCCTACTCCCTTAAATCACCAAGCTCTTGGCTCAGCTTCTCTCTCTCTCTTTCCATCTCTTTTCTTCTGATTCCTCCTTCCTGGTTCTAATAGCTACTTTTACTTCTACTTTCCTTTACATTTGTGTTTTAAAGTTACACCTCCCTAAACAAGCCACTCTGGTAGGTCAGCTACTATGAGGCAGAAGTCTGACTGTGGACTACCTCCTTACCAACCTCCTTTTGTACATCCTGGGTATGGTGAGTGTGGTAGTTTGAGTCTTTTATGGACCCCAGAATATTATGTTCTTAAACTAATCCATTCCTGTAGATGTGAACCTATTGTAGGTGAGACCGTTTGATTAGATTACTTCAGGAAGGTGTAGCCCAGGGTGAGTCTTAATCTTGTTACTGGAATATTTATAAACAGGATGAATATACAGAGAATAAAGGTCACAGAGACAGAAAGAAACCTCTAGAAGCAGAGAGAAAAAGTCCCAGAGCCAGAAGCTGAAATCAATGGAATCCAGGATAGAGAAATCCACAGGAGCAGAGAGAAAGTTGGAGGAAGCCAGAAGCTGAAAGCAACAAGACCCGGAGAAGGGAGAGACAACAAATACCACCATTGTGCCCTGCCGTGTGACAGGAGTCCAGAACTTCACCTGATGCCTGGATTTGGACATTTTCCCAGCCTCAGAATTGTGAGCTAGCAACGCAATAAATCCCCACTGTAAAAGCCAACCCATTTCTGGCATATTGCCTTGACTGCCTTTAGCAAACTAAAAGAGTTTGTTGCTTGCCTGACTCTGCCTAGTACAATGTGCGTATCAGACAAGAAACACTCAGGAATGAATTTACTAATTCATTCATTCATTCATTCAACAAATACTTATTAGGCACAGCCATCCCTGCTACAATCAGTAATGGCCAGAGGTCAGGGTCACTTAACAAAGGGCAGAGTAAATTTCCTGCAGAAGGAACAGCCTGAGGCTGCATTCTTGGGAGGGGCATTTGGGGGCATGAAACCAGCACCATGCTTGAGCATGTAACTGCAAGGAGTGTCCAGATGTTGGGGGGGGGGACCTCTAGGCAATTTGGGGATGTCACTTCACGTGCAGGTTCAGCCCACCCTCACCAGGTTGGAGCCCCGCTAAGGTAGCTGCAGGAAGCCAGGGTCTTGGAGAGTGCTTCTGTCCACAGGTGTCCTCTTTTCTCTCTTCATGACCATCCTGGTACTCAAGCACCTGGTGCAAAACAAATGGGAAGTTCTGGAACTTGGAGGACCAGCTCAACTTTCACCCTCTGGTTTCAGCACTGCTTCTCACCTGCTGTGGGTGTGGACAGGTTACTTAACATCTCTAAGCTTCCATTTTGTCATCTGTAAAATATGAATAACAGTAATGTACTGTTAAGGATGACATGAAAAGATGGATGTGCAGTATGTAGGAAATGCCTGGTTCAGGGTTCTTGGCTGCTAATGCTACCTTATTTCCTGGGTCAACACTTCTGACCTGGTCCACCTACCCTCCCCACGTGTATGCATGTTCTTCCTGTCTCATCTTAGTTTTCCTCCCTGTACACTTTAAGAACAAATCCCAGTAGCCTGTCCCAGTGCCAGCACTTCCTGGAACCACGGATGGTGCAGAGAAAGCTCAGCAGGCTCCTTGTACTATCTGTGTCTCAGAAAACAGGGAGGAAACAGATGCAGCTGCTTTTTCCAGCCCACATGACTCTGCTCTCCAGAACCTTGAGCTTTCACATGGAAACACATAAGTTGGAGAAGAACCGAATCTCAGAATCAAGAAGGAAGGACCCAAGAAGAAGAGTCACGTTGTTGGAAAAACTGTGATATGGTGAAGATGTTTCTCTTCAAAACCCGGGTCCTTTCCAGTCTCTTACAGTGTCCTGTGGGTAGCCCTGGGCACATCCACAGCGCCTGCCAGATGACAAATCTCAGATGCCACAGAAGTGTTGTCTGTTATCAAACAAGGCGAGGTAGCTCCGACTTGAGGATTGGGGCTGACATCACCTCAACTCCAGTTCCAGAGGCAAGAGC
>JAQZBX010071303.1:0-15261 GCA_029593785.1 Cabassous unicinctus | reverse complement strand
GGAAGCGAACCCGGGGCCTCTCATATGGTAAACGGGTGCGCTATCCATTGCGCCACAGCCGCTTCCTGCCGTGAGGTTGCTGCATCAGCCCACCGCACCGCTCAGGCCGGCGTGCCCCCACAAGGAGGCCTCGGGGCGCGAACCCGGGCCTCCCATATGGTAAACGGGGGCTCTATCCACTGAGCCACACCCGCTTCCTCAATGTCTTCTTGATTTCATTTATCTCTTTAGCCATATTGGCTTTCAACTCGTTAATTTTACTTTCATTTTTTTTAAATGTATTTTATTATTTTATTTTTTATTTATTTTTAAAAGATACTTAGATTACATAAATTGTTACATAAAAAAATATAAGGGATTCTCATATGCCCCACTCCCCAGACCTCCCACTTTTCCCCACATTAACACCTTCTTTCATTAGTGTGGTACATTCATTATAGTTGATGAACACATTTTGGAGCATTGCCACTAAGGATGGACTATAGTTTACACTGTAATTTGATTTTGTAAATTTGTGCACATCTCACTAATTAGTTCTCTCAAATCCTGCATCTCTTCTGGGGCTTTGATATATTCCTTTTCTTGGGCCATGTCTTCCATTTTCTTAGTAGGGCTTGTAATTTTTTGCTGATGTCTAGGCATCTGATTAGAATGTAGTTTACTCAGATGCTCAATTTCTTTCTATTTCGTAGGGATTTAGTGGCAGGAGGCTGTGTGTTACTGCTGCGCTTTGATTCTTGGCTCAGCCTGGATTGCTAGGATTGTCTCTGCTAGTTGCTCAAAACTGAGCTCTGGACCCAGTAATGGTTTGCAGGCTTGCTTCCTAGGGCCTTGGTGAGGGAGGCTATAAAGGCTGGGAAGAGCCTTTCTTACATATTTTTAATTTTCTCACATGCACTTTCTTGTTCTGCCAGCAGATGGTGCTCTTTGGCAACCCTCTCAGTTCAATGCCTGGTCAGAGTATGTTTGTTGTAACACAGACTGGATCAATGTGATACAGGTTCCTGACTGGAGGCTCAGAGCCTTGTAATTCAAACTTTTTCAGAGACAGTTCTCCAGCCTTCTTTGGCAGCCCCCTCCCTTTTCCTGGGTGGGAAATAATTCCACTACCTTCTGAGTCCTCATCAATCAGTCCTGGTTAGTAGAGAAGGAGATTGGGAGGGTCGTATGTCTTTAGCCCCTTGCCGGCTCTCAGGGCACACAATGGCAGGACTCACCCGGCCTAGAAGGGCTGGTGGGACACAGCAGACCAAATTTGTGGGTCAGAAGCTGAATCTGCTTTAGGCTGTGTCCCGCTCTCTCCTCTTTCATGGGGTGGTGGATACCTGGAGCCCCCTTTGTCTGTAGCCTGCACAGAGCATTAGCAGCTGCTGGTTTCAACTCACAATTTTGCTGTTGTTGTGATTCCCCTCCTTTGTCCTTGTCTCTTCTGGACAGTGTCCAACCTATGCCTGGTGTCCTAAACCCTAGGAGATCTTTTTCCAGGCCATTTCAGCCCATCCTGTAGCTATTTTTCTGGCAGAGAAGAAAGTCCCGTATCTTTCTAGTCTGCCATCTTCCTGGAATTCCAAGCTGTTTATTTGGGCAGACCCTCTCAGACTTTGAGGCCACTATCCCAATACCAACCATTTTTACTTTGGGTGTGCTTCTGGGAACACAGTAGATAATTTAGATTTTTTGCTCCCTGAAGTTTCTGAAGTGGGTCAAAATAGTATAATACATGACCTATAAGCAAGTGTTATGCTTAATTCTAAAAATTCACTGTTTTCTATTTCTAACACCTGATTATGTCCAGTCATGTTGTCTAATGAAACATCAGAGGTTCTGCAGTGAGATTAAATTATGGCATTAAGATGCTGTAATGGTAAACTGCATGAAGACACACTAACAATACAATGAAATCCTCCTGGAATTTGAAGTCCAAAGGACATTGAGAACTAAAGTTCCTAGTCAAATTCTCTTCTTGTCAGAAGTCCAAAGAAATTAATGTCCTTGTTTAATTGAGTATTAGCTAGAGGGATTATGAATTCTAGGTAGAGTTGGGATTCTTTCAGCCTCAGCAGTTTGGATGTCTCTCAGTGGAATGGGTAGAGTTCCTTCATGGCCTCAGAAGTTACAGTGCTTGAATACCAAGTCCCTATGTGCCTCACTTTTAAGAAGTACAAAAAGTTAATAAGATAGACAACTTTATCACATCATTGGCTCCACAGTTGCCAAGTTTGGAAAAACCCAAGCCATTCCCATCACCAGGAATAATAATCCCAGGCACAATTATGTTCCCAGAACCTTGAACTTAGTTTTATCAAAGGTAATGGCAGAAACTCATTGGTATCTGAGTAAAGGAAAGTAGACAATAAGCCTCACCAGGATGCCAGTTGTCCTCATAATTTTACCATTGACTTTAAACTCATTTGTGAGAAATTGATTAGTAAGAAAGTAATTTTGGCATTATGCTTTTGTGGTTTCTAGAGGAAACAAAACTACCAATGTGTGGTCTTGTAAAAATTTGTCCCTTTTTGAGCATTATGTTTTTGGTCTCCCCCATATGAATTGAATGTGGGCTCCATATAGTGTTATACCCACAATTTTTTGAGCAGGGGTTGTCAGTAGCTGCTTCTGCTGCCTGTTATCGCAGCACTTAGCCCTAAGACATCTGCTTCCTAGGGAAAGTTTCCACCTTGACCTTATTATGTTTCCTTTGGAAAAATCCCTTTCAATTGGTTCCTGATTGAAGCTACTTTGATCTTCTGGACTCTTTACTACAGAGAACTAGCAAGGGCCAATACCTTTGCCATGTGCTCCTCTTTCATTTTTTTCGAGGGGGGGGAATACATTAAAATATTTAATGAATATATGTAGAACCTGCACCTGAGATTTAAAAACAATATTTTTTCAAATATCCATTAAACTAAATATTGTGCCATGCAAAGAAAGTCTTAACAAGTATCCAAGAATTAACACATAGGTCTTTAAACACAAAGCAATAATAGAAATCAATACAAAATATTATCCTCATGTAATGTTTTTTAAAGTTTAAGGAAAATACTTTAATAATTCATGTGTTGAAGAAATCATAATGGGAATGAGAAAATATTTAGAAATAAATGGGAATATGTAGTGCTCATTGTAAGAAAGAATCAATATTGTTTCAATATTGGTAATGTTTACTTGTATAACTTGGTTAAGGTAGTGTCTACCAGGTTTCTCCATTATAGAATTACTATTTTTCCCATTTTAATATTGGGAAGTCTGTAGGGAAATATTTTGAGATTATGTTCCTCTTCAAACTTATGCCTTCTAGTTTTGGCATCTATTGATGATTTTCTAACTCCATCATTCCTTCTATATTTATCAGTTGGCATTGTACTATAAAGAATTGCTTTCCCATCTCCATTTATTTATTCATTTATTTGCTTCTATCAGAGTGGACTGAATGGATTCTTTTTTTATTCAATGAGTTATAGTCCATTTCTATCATTATTTTGTTGCTCAAATTGTCCCAGATTTGGCCAGTAGGGGGTCCTTTAAGTTGGCTCCTGTCTCCTCTTTTTCCTTTACATTTTTATTTTGAAATAATTATAGACTCACAGGAAGTTGCGAAAATAGGTCGGTCTCATGTGCCTTTTGCCCAGCTTCACCTGATAGTGACATCATAAATATGTAGTATAATATCCAAACCAGCTAATTGACATTGGTACATTACTGCCAACCAGACTACAGGCCTTATTCAGTTTTCACCATTTTTTTAATACCTGCAGTCATTTGTTTGCATGCATATAAGTTTTAGTGTGTATATATAGTTTTGTGCAGTTTTATCCCATATTCTTGTTACCAAAACTAAAGTTAAGATACAGAAAGTTGCATCATCACAAAAGAATTCCCTTGTGCTACCTCTTTGTATTCACATTCTCCACCCTAATCTCCTCTACTCTGTACCTGTCCTCTGGCAACCACTAGTTTATTCATCTCTATAATTTTGTAATTTTTTGAATGTTATATGAATGGAATCATATAGTATGTAGCCTTTTGAGGCATCCTTTTTTTCACTGTGTATAATGCCCTTGAGATCCACATGAGATTGCATATGCCAATAGTTCATTTCTTTTTATTGCTGAGTATAGTATTCCACTGTATGGAAGTACCAGAATTTGTTCATCTACTTACTCTTTGAAGGGCATTTGGATTTTTCCAGTATTTTGTTATTACAGATAGAGCAGAATTGAAAATTTGTGTACAAATTTTTTTGTGACTATACATTTTCCCTTTGTTGTTTTAAAATGTCCCCCTTATTCTTTGAGCACTTCCTTACATTTTTATGCAACAAGATGTTCTGGGATCATCTTATACTTTCCTTCCTACAGTTCTGCAATTGACCTTTTCTCTTCTTTTTTGTGAAGAATGGTATTTAGAAACCAACATGTGGCAACCACATGTGCTTATTGCTAGTGATACACTTTCACTTCTAGGCCTTTTCAACAAACAGAGCCAGGAAATGTGTGTGCATTTGTATACCATATATATAAATATATATGTATCTATATCTATGTCCATCTATGTTAAAAAAAAAAAATCTCTGTATTTATACTGATACCTCCAGTTCTACTCTGACACTACAGGGTTCATTCTAGTTTTACTCCTTTCAATATTTGTAATTCTCTTATCCAACATTTCAAAACCTGGCTTCCATTATTCTTAATATATTTACCCATTTACTGATATATTTTTGTTGCTTTTCTTTCCTTCCTATAGATCAAGGTTTCTCAGCCTTGGCACTATCAACATTTTGGGCCAGAGAATTTTTTGTTGTGAGGGTTTGTTCTGTGCATTGTAGGATGTTTAACAGGTTGGTTTACCCAGTAGCACCCAGATGACAGTAGCATTCCAACCCACCTCTGTCTGCCAGTTGTGACAACCACAAATGTCTCTGGACATTGCCAGATATCCTCTTGGGGACTAAATCACTCCTGGTTGACAACCACTACTGTACATCCAAGTTTCCATGTTATATCACTTGAGCTTGAAGATCTTCCTTTAGCATTTCTCTTAATGTAGTTCTGCTGTGCTAAATTTTGTTTCTGTTTGTCTGAAAATGTCTTTATTTTGTCTTCATTTTGACAAGTATTTTCGATGAATATAGGATTCTGGCTTGAATGTTTTTTTCCCATCACTTTAAAGTTTGTTTGTTTTTTAATCTTTGCTTTTTAGCAGTTTCATTATCAAACAGTGTGATTTTCTTTGTTTTTAATTTGTTTGTGGTCCACTGAGCTTCTTGGATATATAGATAATTTTCACCAAATTTGGAAACATTTCAGCCATTATTTCCTCAGCTGTTTTTTCTGTCCCATTCTCTTGTTCTCCTTCCAATTACACATATGTTAGACTTCTTGATATTGTCTAACAAGTCACTGAAGTGCAATTTTTCTTTTTTTCTCTCTTTTTCAGATTGGATACTTTCTATTTATCTCTTTTCAGGTTCACTAATTCATTTCCAATGTGCTGTTAAACTTATCCAGTGATTTTTTTCATTTTAGATATTGTATCTTTTAGTTATAGATTTTTTCATTTGGTTTCTTTTTATATTTTTATTCTCTGCTGAGATTACCCATTTGTTCATTTATTATGAATATATTTTCCTTTAAGTCCTTGAACATATTTATAATAGCAGTTTCAGAGTCTTTCTCTACTAATTCCAAATCTGGATCATCTTAGGTTTGGTTTCTTTAGGTCACATTTTCCTGAGTCTCCACAAATCTTGTACTCTTAAAATGTGTATTGGACATTTTTGAAGATACAGTGTAGAGACTAAATTCTCTTATCTTCCTTTGAAGAATGTTGATTTTTGCTCTTATTAGTGGTTAAATTAGCTAGACTCTAGATTTTTATTCTGTATTGGGTAGCAAGTAAAACTTCTCAGTTTTAAAAATTTTATTTATTTATTTATTTATTTATTTTTTGAAAGCCTTCTAGCTATTTAGGAACAGCAAGGAGACTAGTATGACTAGATGGGTGTGAGAAGGGATAGAGTACTGAAAGATGAAGTAAGACAGTAGTAGAATTAAGGGAGGTGGTATAGATTCTGTATACTTTGTAGCTCTGGATAAGAACTTTGAGTTTTTCTAAGTGGGATGAGAAGACAGAATTTTGAGTAGCAATGTGTTGTGATCTGATTTAGGTTTTAACTATTACTTTGGTTGTATTGAGAATAGACTGAAGGGGGACAAAGGAGGAAGTAGGAAGACAACTTAGGGTGCTCTTAAATCTTAGTGAGATCATGATGGTGGCTTGGAAGGGTGTGGTAGTGCAAATAATTAGAAATGGTTCGATTCTGGATATAATTTGAAGGAAGAGTCACCAGGATTTACCTATATATTGGATATTGGATGTGAGAGCCAAGGATGAATCTAAATTTTTAAGCCTAAGCTACTAGAAGAATGGGTCTGTCATTTACTGACTTGGGGAAAATTCTGAGAGGAGAAAGGATATTAGGTGCTCAGCTTTTGACTTTGAGATGCCTATTAGATGTCCAAGTGGAGATGTTGAAAAGGCAAACGGATATGCAATCTAGAGTAGTGGGAGAGAATTTGATTGGGAATATAAATTCTGTCATCATCAGTATAGAGAAAGTATTTAAAATCACCAACTGAGTGGATGTAGTTAGAAGAGAGACCAGATCTAAGGAGTAAACCCTGGGAGCACTCCAGTGTTTAGTGGTTGGGGGTAGGGTGGGGCTGGTGAGGGTAATCAGCAAGGGAAACCGAAGAAGAATTGCTAGAGAGGTAGGAGAAAAACCAGTTGAGCAAGTTGTTCTAAAAGCCAAGTGAAGGGAGAGTTTCAAGACTGAAAGGGTGATCAGCTGTGTTAAATGCTGCTGATTGGTTAAATAAGATGAAGTTTGAGAACCGATTTTCGGACATGTTGCTGACATGTTGGCATTTTGGAGGAGTGTTGAGGGTAGAAGCCTGACTACGGTGGGTTTAAGAGAGAATGGCAAGAAAAGAATTTGTGCAATGAGTTGAAACCAAGGGTTGGCAAATAATATTTTAGGCTCTGGACAACAGAGACATGAGGTCTCTGTTGTGACAACAGCAGCTGCTGCTGCTTTTCTTCTTCTTCCTCTTTCCTCCTTACTTTTTTCCCCTTTCTTATTCACAGCCCTTTAAAATGTTTTTAAAAACCATCCTTTGGGGTGTGGATGTGGCTCCAGTGGTTGAGCACCTGCTTTGCATGTGGAAGGTCCCGGGTTCAGTCTCTGGTGCCAACTAAAAACAAACAAGCAAACAAAAAAACCAACTCAGGGGAGCTGATGTGGCTCAGTAGTTGAGCACTGGCTTCCCATATACCAGGTCCTGGTTTCAATCCCTGGTCCCGGTACCTCAACAAAGAATCAAACAAAACCCATTCTTAGTTTATGGGCTGTACAAAAACAGACAAAAGCTAAATTTTGTCCATAGGCTATAGTTTGCTGACCCCTGTTAGACAGACAACTCTTTCAAGGAATTTTCAAGGAGTATAGAAAGATGAGAATGAGGGGAAAGTGGGGTTAAAGATTTTTTCCCTCATTTTTTTTTTAAGATGGGAGAAATAACAGCATTTTGCAAGCCAGTGGGATTTTGCCAATAGAAAGTTGGAAATTTATAATACAGAAAAGATAGAATTGTTGGAACAATGTCCTTGAGTAGGTGAGAGAGGATGGGATATAGGGCACAAGTGAAGAGGTGAGGTAGGCATAGGGACAGTAAATTTTTGGTAATAAAATTAAAAAAAAAAATATTTTTGAGGGTTTTTTTTGTTTGTTTGTTTTGTTTTGTTTTCTTTATCTGTTGCCTAGGATGGATGTAGAACCAGTTACTTTGATAGAGCAATTTTAATCCTCAAATTTGCTTTTCCAAGAAAGTTTCAGTTCACTGTGAACACAAATTGAAATGCTTTCAATAAATGACAACACTAAAATGTGTTTTTCCCTAACTAAAGAATGTTTGGTTATTGTATAGTTCATTGTGTCAGTCTTGAAATTAAAATCACTTTCTTTTTTTCCCTTCAAAGTGCTGTGTATGGATGCAAAGATCAATTTTGATTCTAATTCAGCCTATCGCCAGAAGAGAATCTTTGACCTACGTGACTGGACCCAGGAAGATAAAAGGGATAAAGATGCAGCTAAGGCGGATCTCAACTACATTGGCCTAGATGGAAATATAGGCTGTTTAGGTACCACGTGTTTTGATGTTTGTAGTTGGATTGGCTAAGCTTAATGTATTTTCTCTGTGTTTGTTACTTATACGAATCATTTTCTCCACTTGATAGTAAATGGTGCTGGTTTGGCTATGGCCACAATGGATATAATAAAACTTCATGGAGGGACTCCTGCCAATTTTCTCGATGTTGGTGGTGGTGCCACAGTTGAACAAGTAACAGAAGCATTTAAGCTTATCACTTCAGATAAAAAGGTAAGGGTAGGGGACTTGCATGTTAGAATTTGAATAACAAGAAGTAATCTGATGTGCTCATTGTGTTACTTGAACATCAGATTTCAAAAGACCTCTATAGTTTAGGAAGATAAACTAAAATCAGTGCAATAAAAGTTAACTAGAGAAAAAGTTTCACATTGTGGTTTAGGAAACAAAATGAAGAAGTATTAGATGGTAGTGATCTGACACGACTTGTTTAAAAAATAAATTTATTTCACTTGGCATTTCTCTTTGAGCCTATAGACTTGCCATATTCATTAATTTTACAAAGAGGATTCAACTAGAATGAGATATAAAATGTGCTTTAATTTCCTTCTTTATAATTATTCAGAAAAAAGTAAATTTTAGAACTAGAAGTCTATAGCTTCTTTTTGGCATAAATACTAAAAGCAGAGTTTTTTTGTTTTTGTTTTTGTTTTGTTTTGTATGTTTTTGCTTTTCTCTCATTCCATAATTTTATTTTTAAATATTTACTCTTTTCTTGGAGAAGGTAAAACATTCATGTCACATAAATGGTAGCACACTCCAAACACTATTCAACACCTTGTTTGTTTTTTACTTACGATAAATCTTGGAGATCTGTTAAAATTTAGTTCATTGTAATTGTCACTATTATCACTAGGTGGCAAGAACTGTTAAAGTGGAAGGCATCCTTTTTGAGTGAGACTAATTAAAACAATTAAATGATTAAAGAGAAGGTGTGGTACCTTTAAAAAAACTCAGAATCCCTAAGACCAGGAGGTGCAGAAAATGGGGATTAGGCAAAGAACAAGAAGTACAGAGTGGGTGGTAGGGAATTGGCATCTAGCTAGAGAATGACGAGGAGGGAGTTACTCAATTTTAGCTGGAGAGAATGGAACCAACTGAGGTCAGCGAGCAGAAATAGGAAGGGAAAGAGAACTTTGTGGAGGAGAATGTACAAAAACTATTGAAAATCTGAGAAATCCGTAGGTTTTATCTACTTTGTAAGTGGAAAGGGGAAATTCCTGCCTAGATGCAATCCAGTATTTATGATTCATAGCACATGCTTTTTGGCCTCTCAATCCCAGTTGCTGTCCTCGTTGGTTCTCCTGCCTCTTGCAGTCCTCTTAACACAGGACGGCTGCCCTGATGCGAGGGCCTCTCAAAGACCAGCCTGGGCCTGCTGTGTGTGGCCCTGCTTGAGATGACTTCTTGACCATGTTTGGGACAGATGCCAGGAGGGAATGAGCCTCTTCTCCTCTGAGACTTTTTTTTTTTTTGCTCTCCCAGAGGATCCAGAACCCTTACTCAGCATCTTTCTCATACAGCTCTGTGGATCCTGCTTTCCATAGTTTCTTCTCTGTTCTTTGCCTGGAGATAGGAAGTCCTGGAGAATTAATGGTTTTCCCTGCTTTCTAAGGAAACAGGAGTTCTGCCAACCTTCTGAGTGGCTTAGACTATATTTTGTGTTGTAATTCTTGAATTGGGGTAGGGATTTCTGTTAACTCCTAGTGATAGTCCTCAAGTTGGAACTATGGATTCGTCTTATTTATGAAAGTAGAGATTTTGTGGTTCAATGGCTAAAACAATTCCTAGGACAGACTATGTATTTAAAAAATATAGGTTGAATAACTGAGTAGATTGAAACTTGGTTAAATTCCCAAAACTAGACCAAAAAGCTAATGTAAACACAATGGAGGTAGAGTATATATACTAAAAGTACTACAACTCAGAACCACTAGATGTCACAAAGTAAAAGCAGAGTTTTGATGACTGAATCTAATTATCTAACTGTTGAGCACCAACTGAGGTGAAGTAGAATTCTACAGTTATTTATTTTTTCTAAGCATGATTTTAGGGCCAGATACAAGAATGGAGAAATGCATATGTAGAGTTTTAGTGTTGGGGACTGACATGGTGGGCTTTATAGTTGGAAGCAGAAGTCCAGGGTGATAATGTGGAAAGCATTGAAATATATATATTATGTCTCTGTGTGTTGGACACTGTGTTTGGATTTGGAAAGCAAGGCCCTTTCCTCAAGGAATTTGTAGTTTGTCTGGGGTAATAAACAGAATATCTACTCCCTAACTTTATTTTATTTTATTTTTTAAGGGTGGTAACTCTGCTAGTAGTGGATGAAATGGAGAGTAGAGAGGCACTGGCAGGAGAGACTGATTTGGTTGTTATGCCAGCTTGCCCAAAAAGAACCTGAGGAGGGCCCCAACCAAAGCAAAGAGTAAAGCCAAAAATCCTAATTTAGAGGCATTTCTCAGAATCTTTAAATTCAACTTTTTTGGGGTAGGGATTCCTGAGAGGGGTTGGTCAGGCTACCATTAGGGCTTTTGGCTGGGAAAGTCGTTGGGTGGTGATGACTTTCATGGTGTCAGAGGCAACTAGAGGAATAGGTATTTCTTAATGAATGTGTAAGGTTGGGTTGTGGTGACTGTGTCTAGCAGACAGTTGTAAAGATACTGTACTTTGTATAATGATAAGAGATAGATTTGAGAGTCCTAACAATATTGAGAGAAGTTGTAGTCTTAGGAGTTGATGAGATGATCCATGAAGAAACCAAGAATGAAACCTGGGCCCGCAGTGTTGAAGGGAGAACAAATGGACAGATATGGGGGCAGATCGGGACAGAGTGATGACATAGAAGGAAGAAGAGTTTTGAGAAGTAAGGTGTGGGCCACAATGTTAAATGCTATAGGAGTGGTCAAGTAGATTAAGGACTGAAAGAGGTGATTGGGAGTCTTAGTGAGAATAGTAGAGGAAAGGCCAGATTGTAATGGATTGATATGTGATTGGGAATTGAAGGCGTAGGGCTACTGAGGAGAGACTACTCTTTCAAGATGTTTTTTCATGAGCGCAAGGAAGGACATAATGCTATCATTTGAAGGGAGGTAGGGTTGATGAGAGTTGTGTGATGTATATTTCTTTGCTTGTTTGGTTAGAAGACTGAGAAGAGCGATTTCTAGCTGGAAGAGAAAAAGAGATTTGAAGATAAAGAAGGAAGTGAAAATATTTAATAGAATGAAGACCTGGAAGAGATATAGTACAATAATTAGGTGGGGACGTTAGTTTTGGAGAGGATGTCACTCTTTCTTTGAGATATTGGTGAAGGAAAGAATTAATTTGTGATAACTGTATTTCATGATGGAAAAGAAGATAGCAGGAGAGCCTGCCTTATCATTCTTTTTCTTTTTTTTTTTTTTTTTTTTTTTTTGGTGAAATATGAGGCCAGATCACATGCTGAAAGAGAGCTTGGAGTAGGATAGGAGACTAAGCATAGAGTTCAAGGCATGAAACGGACTACTAAGGAAAGGGTTGCTGGTGAATCCTTATTGTACTGCTCTGCAGGTTTTGCTTGTGTTTTAGGTTTTGTTTGTTTTTTTCCTTTTCCTTGAAATTGGAATGGATAACAATTGGCTAGAATCATCCAAGGGTACATTAGAACTGGGAAAGCCGAGAGAGGGGTATGAGAGAATTGAGACTGCAGGTGACTGTCGTCGAATTGCTCAGCCATAGGCTCCAGGCCCTATAATCAAGAAAGTCAGATCAGCTGGGAGCTCATAGACTGGGAGATTAGAAATGGGTTGAGGTACTAGAGGCCTTTAGGAGGAAAAGATTGGGCTTGGTGGAAATTAGGGATGAATGGAGTTAGAAATGAAAAGAGAGAAGGTTGAGCAGAGAGTAGGATTTAGACATTTGATATTCTAGAGACATTCATTTGGTCAAGACAAGTAATTAATTGAAATGGCCTGGAGGGAAAAATGGCATTGTAGAGATCCGGGAACTTTAAGGCTAGAATGTTAGATAATGCTTTGTGGTAAATATTCAAGCCATCCAGAATAAGGTGGGAAGAAGGAAGGAGAGAGGAAGATAAGAATCAGATGCCAAAATCCATATGAATTCTAGTCCATTATGAGTTCAAGGTTTTCATTTCTTCAGGTAAAGACAAGGAATAAGCAGTATTGCTCTCCATGTCTCAAACTGTTGTTATATGCCATTTGTATCTCACTGGTTGAGAAGCTCTGGTATAGCTGAATGAACTGAGCCTCTTTTAAAAAAGCAGGGGAGGCTGCTGTAGCTCAAGAGGTTGAGTGCTTGCTTGGTATGAGATCCTAGGTTCGTCCTCCGGTACCTCCTAAAAAAATTTTTTTTTTTTTTTTTTTTTGAAAGAATAGAAGAAAAGTGATTCAGAATTATCAGTATGGTGGTAAAAGAATGGAGTTTCAAACAGGCCCTGAGGTTTGGATGTGAAGTGTTGCCAGGGATGGGCATAGAGGAGAAGTTGAGTGATTTTGAGGACCTGGTTTGTATGGAAGGTTGGTTGAGTTGATGGGAATAAATGAAGAGACAACAGATAATGAACACTAAAATGGAGGTCTTACATGTGACCTTGTTTTAGATTCTAAGACTTAGAACATATGTTGGTCTAGGGTAGAATCTGGTGGGTGAACGTATGTTTCATAAGGATCAAGTAAATGGAATCAGGGAGGTCTTGACAGCAAATGGTATAGTAGAGAAGAAAGTGAGCCAAGTGCTGAAATGACCGAAGGAGACAGAAGTAAGTTCTGGTGGGCAGTGGACTGCACAAAGTCCAGTGCTGGGCGCTAGAGAGGACATGGCAATTTGGTCTGAAAATGGTTCCATGGAACTAATTTTTAACATAAGGCACAGATACTGGTATTTTCTTGGGAAGGAAGGACAAATACTCCTTCCTTTTAAATTTTAAAATACCAAAACACTTTGTTCACAGGTACAGGCTATTCTGGTCAACATTTTTGGAGGAATCATGCGGTGTGATGTTATTGCACAGGGTATAGTCATGGCAGTAAAGGATCTGGAAATTAAAATACCTATTGTGGTACGGTTACAAGGTAAGTGTAAAATAAATCTAGTCCATTATGAATTCAAGACCTTCATTTCTTCTGGTAAAGATAAGCAGTGTGTACTATAGCACAGTGTGTTTTGCATTTGTTCCATGAGCTCTAATTGCTTAAAAATTTATAATTCCAGGAAGTTCAGTTCATTTAAAATATAGTTTTCAAACAGCTATCTCTTTTTACAAAATTTTATTGAAGTATATCATTCATATATGAACATACATAAACAATAAGTGTATGGTAAAAGTTGTGAACTTACAAAACAAACATTCATAACGTCATACAGGACTTCCATGCATCACCTCACCACCCATACTTTGCATTGTTGTGAAACATTTGTTACAAACTATGAAAGAGCATCATCAAAATACTACTACTAACTATAGCCAGTATCTTACATTTGGTGTATTTTTCCCCCAACCCACCTGATTATTAACACCCTGTATTAGTATATTTTGAACTATATTTGTTAGTTCAAAAGAGAACATTCTTATATTTTTTCTGTTAACCACAGTCCATCATCCACCACTGGATTCCCTGTGTTATACAGTCCCATGCTTTGTACAGTCCATTCAAAGTGTGTACTCAGTGACTCTCATTTTCATCACATAGTTCTATCATTACCTCAGTCGTTTTAGAATGTTTTTGTTACTCCAAAAGGAAAATTCCAATACCCCATATATCCCCCTGTTTTCCCTTAGAATTGATATAATACCTGTTTTACCATTGCTGCAAAAATATTACAATATTATTGTTAACTATCATCCATAAGTTATATTAGTTGTAATTTTCTCATGTATCACCATGTTTTTTGTACTTTGTAAAAGAAGAACATTCTTATATATGTACTATTAACCACATTCTTCATCTGTCACCAAAATCGCTATGTTATACAGTCCCTAGATTATTCTCTAGCTTCCTTTCAATTGGCATTTATGTCCACAGACTACCCTTTCAGCCACAATCACATTTATAAATCAGCAAAAATCTGTATCTTTTTAATGAAAGTATCATACAGTAGGAAATTTAAAAACCATGGGGTTTTAAAAAAATTTCTAACATTGGGACAGAAGTGTTTATTTTTTGCTTGGTATAATTTGATGCATCCTTGATTTGTTGTGGTTTGTCTCAAACTCTGACTTGCCTGAATTACCGTGGATATTGTAAGCCAAAGTATTTTGCAAGATAACTCTGAGATTTTACAGTATTTTCTTTGCTTTAGAAGCATTTATATTAAATGATGGAAGTGCTTCTAGGTTGAAGTTTCATACTTAGAGTGTGTTGTGGCAAGCATTTTAAACAATTTTGTGTATATATTTAAAACATCTTTATGTTTGCGTAAATCATTTTCAGGTACACGAGTTGATGATGCTAAGGCACTGATAACGGACAGTGGACTTAAAATTCTTGCTTGTGATGACTTAGACGAAGCTGCTAAAATGGTAAACAGCCTATGTTAGCTTAAGGATAAATTTACAAAGTGTAAAAAGGATTTATAAACACATGGATTCTAAAATGAACCAGCTAATATTGTTAATATTAGTGCCTCTGCTAAATATTCCTCTGTATCTGTCACCCATCTTAAACAGTTAACATCTCATACCCAATCTTGTTTCATCTGTATTCTAACCTACTTTCTCTCTCACCTGTGATTATTTTGAAGTAAATCCCAAACATTATATCATGTCATACATGTTATCATGTACCTATGAAAGAGAAAGATACTGGTAATGATATAAAGGAATTATTCATTGTTTTAGGTTTGGTAATGGTAGTATAGTTAGATATTAGAAAAAATGTCTAGCCAGTATTGAAATTCCCTTATTCAAATGTTTTTTTGTCTAGGTTGTTAGAATTAGAATAAAAATAAGCTTTATGTCGCTGTACTTAAATATGTTACTAAGTCTGTCTTTCTTTTTTTTTTTTTTAAAGATTTATTTATTTATTTA